>VIAB01008761.1:35163-57389 GCA_009801035.1 Oophaga pumilio
GCACATGGATGGGATAGTACATCAGATGGCAGAAAGGGGTTAAGGGGGAGATAAATGGAGGGATGTTTGATTTACTGTTTTTTAGAAGATTTCAATAGCGACTTTTTTTTCCTTTTTTTTAGGGTGTTCACAAAAGGGGTTAAAAAAAATTTTGTAGGCTCCCACGGAATTTTATGCTCCAGAGAGGGAAAGCCAGCAACTGGGAGCAAATGTTTATAGCCTGGGAAGGGAGTAATATCCATGGCCCCTTCCTAGGATATGAATATCAGCCTTGATATCAAAGCATTACATCATGCTTCTGCCCAAAGGTGTACCCCCCAAAAAAAATGATGTGGAGTCCCCCTATAATTAATAGCCAGAAAAGGCTATGCAGACAGCTGCGAGCTAATATTCATAGGTTAGGAAGAGACCATGGATATTGTCCTGTCCCTGGCTACAAACGGCAGCCCGCACTTGCCCCAGAAATGGCACATCTGTAAAATGCGCCAATTCCAGTGCTTAGCCTCTCTCTTCCCACTTGCCCTGTAGAGGTGGCAAGTGGGGTAATAAGGGGTTAAAAATGGAGGTGACATTAAGGCTGGCTAAAAATGGAGAAGTGTCAATAAGACACCTATCCATTATTAATTCAATAGTATTCAAGGGTTAAAAAAAACACACAGACATTAATTAAAAATAATTTTAATGAAATAATGACACACAATTTTTGACCATGTGTTATTTCACAAGTCATTCAACTGAAGCCATCGTTCTTCTGTAAAAAAAAACAAAAAAAAAACAATAGTATACTCCCTGGTCTGACGCAGTCCAATAATAACGAGTGTCCCACTATGATCTCCCCTATAGAACAGTGACATCAGGAGATGTCACTGCTCTGTAAGGGTTCATGTGATGCACTGACAGGAGCTAAAGCTCCTGCAGTGTATCACTGCGCGAGAGTTTACCGGAGTTCATTTTCTCTGGTACTCTCAGTTTACGGCACAGATGCATGTAAAAATTATCACGCAGCTCTAGGGCCGTACAGTGACAGCACGGAGATGCAAAACTCCGGCGAACTCAGCGATACACTGAAAGGAGCTTAGCTCCAGGTAGTATATCGCCGGAGGATGTGACAGATCAGCGTGGGACACTCGTTTTATTGGATTATGGCAGACCAGAGAGTATATTATTGGGCTTTTTTGGATTTTTTTCCAAGGAAACGAGGGCTTCGAGGAATTAGGTGTGGTGTATGGTATGTACTCTATCTTGTATGTTATATGTACTGTCTGTAATGTATGTTATATGTACTGTATGTATATTGTATGTCATTATGTGTTTTGTGTTTAACTAACAATTGTACTCAGTAACCAGACAATGGGACTACTCTCCCATTATAATAGCCGGATGGGAGCAGTAGTCCCATAAGACGACTGAGTACAATCCCTGTCGCACTATCGTGGGGACAGACAGATGCACACAGACAGACAGACACACACACACATATCACATTAACCAGATGCCCGACATCAATCCACATGTGATGATAGGACTCCATTTTAACTCGTTCCACGATGGTGACTCCTTCTCTTCCTGCAAACACACACTCCGCCCACACACTTGACATCACTTCCCTCTGCAGCGTTTTTGACACCCTAATCCACAGCAAAACCGCATATCTTTTCTACATCGTTTTGCTGCGGATTTGCCAGACTTAATGCAAGTCAATGGGTGCAGAAACGCTGCAGATCCGCAAAAAGAATTGACATTCTGCAGAAAAAAAACGCTGTGAATCCGCGCGTTTTTTCCGCAGCATGTGCACATCAATTTTTTTTAAATAGGTTAACATTGTTTTGATACACGCTTGCGGATTAATTGTGGATACACAGCAGAATATCCACTGCGGATCAGCAATAAATCCGCAACGTGTGCACACAGCCTTAGGGTTTATTGCAGTTTTGCGGGAAGCTTTTATTATGTAGTTTTTTGCACATTGTTGTCAGATTGTGGTGTGTAGAGCAGAATTAAGCCCTGTTCACATGACTTTATCCCTTTATATTTAACATGTATGTTAGAAAAGTTCCCAACATATCCACTAAGTGTGTACATTGACTTCTATTGCCTGAATGTGTGCTTTTTGCTTCATTTTAGTGGATATACAGTATGTTAGTTTAAACCCCCAAAAAAGTTACAGAATAGTGTACTTTGCTACACTATTTCATACTATAGTAACCTTTTAACTGTTGCCAACTTATCCTATTTGTAACAGATGCAGACAATTAGATTGATCTGTTGAGAATCAACTTTGAGTCAAATTTCCTGAAATACGCAGGTTGCTACAAATTCGAACCATTTTCAATTCAATTTTTGTAGATCGGCCAAAACAAAAAAATGCTGGGTGCCATTTTACACATTGCAGCAGAGTTACAGAACTGGTTAATAACATTTAGGCAGGTTTCTCCATAATGCTCTGCAGCTATCACCGCAGCCAAGCAGGTGGGCCTATTACCTCCAGTATAAAAGATGAGGGATGGCCAAGCAGCACCATTTTATACTTTTACATTGTAGTGGTAGAAAATCAAACCACAGAGCTCATTACACATTATACATAGGGGTATAGGAAGGCCAAAATGTAACTGTGTTGTACTACTGCAATTACTTTGAAGCACATTGAAAATGAGAGTGGTAGTCATTTAAGTGAGATAAAGATGTACTGTTCCTGCATAGTGTTGGGGGATTAAGAGTAGCTAGGGTCCAGGCAATTTAGTGTGCATGGACCCCCCAACACCTGATGTGTCATGTCGCATGATATTTTTTTTGGACTTCATGTGACAGGTCACGTGATGAGCATACAAATGCTCTGGTGCACATCTGTATATGTAAGGAGGTAGAAATAGTGAAGCGCCAAATTTTTCCACTTGCATGCAATGTTAAACGGAACAATAGAGGATGTTATGTAATAAGGGACTCCACTATACATAACAAGAGGAGATGCTATGGAATAAGGGAAACATTTTCCTTTTCCATACAGAGCTGAACAAAACAAGAGAAGACCATACTGGGGTTTTAAAATGAACAAAAGCTAATATTAATCATTAGATCTTGGAATAATAATAACTTCCACAATTGGATGTGTTTAAATAAAATATCCCTGTGCAGAGATAATCTTCTAAATGTGTCCTTGGTGTGAACTGTGTAATGGCTGTGTCTGACCATGGAGGAGCATGGTCTGATCACACCACAGCTCCTGGGCAGGGGAGGAAACAAAAGAGTATACAGACATTACAGCAGAGGATAACAGCTGATTCTTTTAGTGAGGTAAAACATTTCTCTGTCTGTTTTGAACCCCTTCCTGACATGCACCATATACATACGGCCCCGCAGCAGTGGGAGCTGTGTTCCAGAAATTCGCAGTATATGTATATGTACAATGTAAAAAGGTTAAAAACAAAGTTAATAAACATTGTAAAAATGTAAAAAAAATGACAAAATAAAGAACGATAAAATGTAAAGATATCAATCCAATAAATACATTTATTCATGTAAAAAAAATAATAAAAAGTACACATATCTGATATCGCCGAGTCATGAACGACCCGACTTATAAAACTCCTTCACTAGTTAATCCCTTCAGTTAACACCATAAAAAAAGGTAAAAAAAAACTATGCTTTATCAAAATAATGCTGAACAAAAAGTGGAATAAGACGGAATCAAAAAGCCCAATGTAAATAAAAATAGTATATCTGTAAACATTATCTTGTCACTCAAAAAACAAGCTGCCATACAGCTCTGTCAGCAGAAGTATAAAAAAGCTATTGCTCTCTGAATAAAGCAATACAAAAATAATTATTTTTTCCATAAAATAACTTTTATTGTGTAAAAAGTGCCAAAACAAAAAAAACTGTATAATTGTGGAATCACTGTAATCATACTGACCCGAAGAATAAAGCTGTCTTATCAATTTTACCACAGGTGTAACTGCATAACTTCCCCCCGAAACAAAAAACATTTTCCTGAATTGCTGTTTTTTGTTCATTCTGTCTCCCAAAAATCAGAATAGAAAGCTGTCAAGAAATATCATGTGCCCGAAAATGATAGCAATAAAAATATCAACTCGTCCCACAAGAAACAAGCCGTCACATGACTCTCAGCTGACATATGGAAAATTATAGCTATCAAAAATGGCAATGAAAGTTTTAGCAATAAAAAGCATCTTTTAGTGTGTGACAACAGCCAAACATAAAAACACAATATAAATCTAGTATCACTGTAATTGTACTGACCCAAAGAATAAAGTCGTCTAATCAGTAATACTGGACGAGAAATGATGTAAAAAAATGAAAAAAATTCTTCACCTGCTGTTGATTTGTTCTTTCTGCCTGCCAAAGATCGCAGTAAGGCTTGACATTTATCCTGCGCTCTACGCTGAGCGCTACACCTGTAGATAATTATCCACAATCAATGATTGTTTTGGGAGTTATATCATCTGCTGGTAAAGGTCCATTGTGTTTTATCAAGATTAAAGTCAGCGCAGCCGTCTACCAGGAAATTTTAGAGCACTTCATGCTTCCCACTGCCGAAAAGCTTATTGGAGAAGGAAATGTCATTCTCCAGCAGGAATTGGCACCTGTCCATACTGCCAAAAGTACCAATACCTGGTTTAAAAACAACAGTATCACCGTACTTGATTGGCCAGCAAACTCGTCTGACCTTGTAAAGAGGTATTGTAAAGAGGAAGATGAGAGACCCCAGACCCAAAAATGCAGATGAGCTGAAAACTGCTATCAAAGCAACCTGGGCTTTCATAACAACTCAGCAGTGCCACAGGCTGATCACCTCCATGCCATGCCGCATTGATGCAGTAATTGATGCCAAAGGAGTTCATTTACTGAACATACATTTCACTAGGCCAACATTTTGGACTTTAAAATCATTTTTTGAAGCTGGTGTTATAAAGTATTCTAATTTACTGAGATAATGACTTTTGTGTTTTCTTTGGCTATAAGTAGTGTTGAGCGATACTGCCCGATATCCTGAAATATTGGATCGGATTGGATCGGCCTGATACTCAAAAGTATCGGGTATCGCCGATCCGATACCGGAAACCCAATGCAAGTCAATGGGACAGAAATTTCGGAACTAAAAAAACCTCTTTCTTTCCTTGTAAACACTAGATATACACACATAGAATACATATATATATATATATATACACATGTCATTGTGACATATATATACACATATATTTATAGTTCATACACTTCTACATAGTAAAATAGCCTCTGATTCAATTGCCGTGCAGTGCTGGCTTTTGTGAAAATACTGAACCACTCGACATGAAATGACACATGGTTTACATAGAGTTAACCATATCATTTCATGTAGTTTGAGATATGGTTTTCACTAACAATTACATAAGTGTATGTGTGCCAAATTTGACAAATGTAGGGGTTAATTAAAGGTGTAAATTCGTTGTAAACCCAGCATCTCCTCTCCTGGCTGATAGGAGAGGAAGTGGTTAGCATGATTGATTGCTTCCCACTTTCACTTCAGGTCAGCCAGGGACATCCACAGCATCAGTGACATCAGAGGGAATCCCGGCTGACCTGAAGTGAACTGATTAACAACAATAGGGGATCCCCTCGAAAAAAAAAATGGCATGGGGTCCCCCCTATTTTTGTTAACCAGCCTGATAAAGCAGACTACTGAGGCCTTGTTTTTCAGGCTGTTAAGGAGCCAATATCCATAGACCTTGCAAGCCTGATAATACCAGGCCACAGCAGTCTGCTTAGCTTGGCTGGTTAACAAAAATAGGGGATTCCCTCGAAAAAAAATGGCGTGGGGGTCCCCCTATTTTTGTTAACCAGCCAAGTAAAAAGCAGACTGCTGCAGCCTGGTATTAAAAGACTGTCAAGACCCATGGATTTTGACCCTCAACAGCCTAAAAATACAAGGCTGCAGCAGCCCCACAAATGGCGCATCCAAAGATGCGCCAATTGTGGCACTTTACCCGGCTCTTCCCACTTGCCCTGTATCAGTGGCAAGCGGGATAATAAGGGGTTAATGTCACCTTTGATTGATCGGTGACAATAAGCCCGGTTAGTAATGGAGAGGCGTCAATAAGACACCGATCCATTATTAATCATAGTTTGTAAATTTTTAAAAAAATACACAGCCAGAAAAAAACCTGGGCATTTTCCATTCCATTGGTTCCCAGTTGCTCCAAACAGTCACTCAATTTTTTCTGACAGTGTCTCACTTGCTGAATCTAAATTACGTCAACTTCAGCAGGGAAACCAGCCAGTGAAAGAGATTTGCTCTGAGTTCAGTAGATGGTCCACTGACACTAGGTGGAATGATCCCACACTACAAAGCCAATCTTGTCAGAGGATTTCTGAGAAGGTAAACGATACAGGGTAAAAGATTCTGAGAATGTAAAAGATACAGAGATCCAAGCTTTAGAGACTGATAGTTCTGTAGAAACTGTTTGAGTAAGTATACAAGGAAAGAAGAACAGAAGGGACACTATTGTAGGTGTTAAATATAGGCCACCTGGACATACTAAAGATATGGATGAACTCTTTTTACATCACATGTTTGTTTTTTCAAAAAAGTATGACACAGTGATCATGGGAGATTTTAACTATCCAGATATTTGTTGGACATCTCTCTCAGGAAAAAGTAATGGGTCCTGAAAATTCTAATCTTCTTTTGCTGACAATTTTATATTTCAAAAGGTAGAAGAGAGAACAAGAGAATCTGCAATCTTGGAACTAATTCTTACCAGCAGGGAGGAAATAATTGAGGAAGTAAATGTGACTAGGAATTTAGGAGGCAGCATTTTCAGGGTATGTCAAAATTGAAAGAAAAGTCAAAAATGCTATAGGATTTTTACAAGATGAAAAGGATAAAGTGGTCAAAAATGATGTTGAGAAAGGCGAACTCTTAAATTCCTATTTTACATCTATGTTCTCTAAGAAAGCAATTGTAACATCAACATCAGCTGATCTTCACGTTCCTATTGAAGGAATAAAATAATCTATCTATATCTATATCTCGAGGAAGGCTCATGGAGCCGAAACGTTGCCCTGTGATGTGGGTTAAATAAATATCCACAAAGAGCTACTATTCTATGGAGTGCTGCCTGTTTTTTGGATATTCAAGTTGGCAAGTATTGGATTATTGCTGAAGAGGATCTGCACCCAAATCTACATTGATTTCTATGCTGCTCCATATTTCTCTTTAATACATCTATATCTATCTATATCTATCTATAAACACTTAGTTACCGTAATTTAAATTAATTAAATCTCCTGGTCCAGATGAATTACATCCTAGAGTACAGAAAGAGATAAGAAAGGAAAGTGCAGAACCACTAGCCAGAATCTTTAAAAAATCCTGGAGAACAGGAGAAATCCCAGAAGATTGGAGAAGGACACATAGTGGTAATAAATGGTTGCACATCCAATTTAAAGAGTGTTTCAAGTGGGGTACCACAAGTCTCTGTCCTGGCCGCAGTGTTGTCCAACATTTTCATAAATGATCTAGATAAGGGAACTGAAGGTAAACTGATCAAATTTACAAAATATGCAAAGCTATGAGGGATAGCTAACACTAGAGAAGACAGAGAAAGAATTCAGGAGGATGTAGATAAGCTTGAATAATGGGCAGTGACTAATAGAATGGTATTTAACAGGGAGAATTGCAAGATTCTACTTCTGGGCAAGAAAAACAAAAATTACTCCTACAGAATATGAGAAAGAACTAAGCAACAGCATGTGTGAAAAAGACTTGGACATACTAATAGGTCACAGACTGTACATGAGTCAACACTGTGATTCAGCAGCAAAAAAAGGCAAACACAATTGTATAATTTATTAAGAGAAGAATAGAGTCTAGATCACGTGAAGTAATTATCCTCTTCTACTCCTCCTTTTCAGGCCACATTTGGAATATTGTGTCCAGTTCTGGGCACCCCATTTTAAAAAAGACATTTAGAAACTGGAGTAAGTTCAGAGAAGAGCTACCTGAATGGTATGTCCAAAGAGGAACGGTTGAAGGATCTGGGAATGTTTAGCTTGCAAAAAAAGAAGGTTACAAGGAGACTTAATAGTTGTCTAGAATTATCTGAAGGGATGTCAGTGTAGAGGGATCATTCTTATTCTCATTTGCACATGGAAACATGTGAAGCAATGGAATGAAACTGAAAGGGAGAAGATATAGTTTGGATATTAGAAAAAACGTTTTAACAGTGGGGGTGATTAATGAGTGGAACAGGCTGCCATGAAAGGTGGTGAGTTCTCCTTCAATTGAAGTCTTCAAGCAGAGTCTGGACAAACTTCTATCTCAGATGGTTAATGCATCCTGTGTTGCATTGAGCAGGGGGTTGGACACAATGATCCTTGAGATCCCTCCAGACTCTAACATTCTATGATTCTCAGGAGGCTGCCATGTCTTTAGTGATCAATGTAGACTGCTGTCTCAGAGAGAGTCAAAAAGAGACACCTTAATTTTCATGTGTCCAGTGAACCTAGCACTGAATCTAGTGAGGAACCCATGCAGTTGGGGGGGTTGGCAACTCTTTGCACCAGCCCTCCCATGGTTCCGCACAGATGGGGAATGTGTTTTTTGTGGGAGGAGGAGTAATTTTCTTGATACCTGCCCATCCACGCATAACCACTAACAACTATCAAAAAACTAAGAAGCCCAGGTTGCATGAAAGTTAGGCACCTGGTTCTACATATTTCTTTCATTGGTATTGTGCAATTCTTCGGGAGGAAGAAAGGTGTCTATTTCTGCCTTAATGAATAGTGGGGCAGAGTATATTCTTGTTGATGCCCAGTTCGTCCAGACCCAGAGCCTTATTAAGACCTATTCCAATATTAGCTATAGATTCTGCACCCCTCAGTCAGGGGTACTTCACTCAGGTGGTTCAAGATATAAGTCTTCAGGTAGGGATCATGTACACTGAATCCATCAAATGATATGTGTCAGAGGGTTTGCTCTCGCCGGTGGCTCTTGGCCTACCTTGGTTGACGTTACATAATTCGGTAGTGGACTAGCAGGCATAGAAGGTAGTAAGTTGGAGCAATTACTGCCAAAATAACTGCATGAGCACTCGTTTATCCATAGTATCTACCAGGTCTCTACTAGAGTATTTGTCTGATTACAAAGTTTTCGTAACGAGGGTGTCAAGAATTACCAGCCTACTACCCTTATAATTGCTCAGTCAATTTGATTCCTGAGGCTAAGTTGACTAAGAGCATGTTGTATAATATTTCAGATCCTGAGAGGCAGGCCATGAAAGATTATATTTCAGAGAGCCTGGCTAAGGGACAAATCAGACCAGGGCCATGTCCCTGAGGAAATCGACGCGAATCGTGCATTGGGGCTAGGCGCGTGGCATCACTCACAGCTGACCGTGAGTAAGAGCATGTATAGACACAGTAGGATGACTATACAGGAGATCCAACACTAAGCACATGCTTTAAAGTAGACCATTATTGCTCTCCCCCACTATCTTACCCCTGGTATCTTCTGACTCATATAGCACTGTGTACATTTTTAGGAATCTTTAAGTTTTAAGATGTAATTAGTGATGTACATGCTGCTATCTACCTTATCCTTATTCTTGAGTTTACTCTGATACTTTTCTATCTGTTGTTTTTATATGTATAGGATAGTGTTTTTTGTGATTTCAATAAATTGGTGTTTTTTAAATATTAATACTTTCTGGACATATACTCTGTGGTTTCAGTGTATAAAAACATCAGCTCTTAGCCGCCCCAGAAAAGGCGCATCTATAAGATGTGACAGTTCTGGCACTTAGCGTCGCTCTTCCCACTTGCCCTGTAGCGGTGGCAAGTGGGGTCATAGTTGGGGCGGCTGATGTCATGTCAGGTGACATTGAGCCCTGAGGTTAGTAATGGAGAGGCATCAATAAGACTAACCCCATAGTCATAGTGTATAAAAACACACATTCCCAAAATAAAGTCCTTTAATTGAAAGAATGACAGAGACTCCTTTAATAAATCTTAATTAAACCATACTAACGACATAGCTCATTTCAGTGGCACCATTGTTCCTTGCAAGACAATTAAAATAACAAACAGCAATATTTCTTACCTGTTCGCTGAGAAGATAATAATCCCTTTGTCCCATGACAGGTCTAGCTCTACTACACCTAGATGGCATGGTTGCATGATGTGACAATACAGCTGAGTCGAATATTGAAATATTCACTCATCTCTAGTCATGATGTTTACATGAACTGATGCAAACCCTCAAAAAAACTGTGAAATTCCAGGTTGTGAGGTAGCAAAACATGAAAAATGCCAAAGGGGAAGTGAATTCTTTTGCAAGCCACTGTAATATACTGTGCTCTTCCTATCCCCCACCCCAATCCGTTTATTATACTGTGCTCTCACACACCCTCTATCCCCATTTAATTGTCACACACATGGATCATGGACCCACTGTGCTACGAGTCGGGGTTACCCATGACAGGTGTGGCTAAGTGTGTACATGGTTTTCACTAGAGCTCCTGTAGTAGTTAGGCTGGTGTTGCAGGTAGCCACCAGGTACCACTCCTGAATAGTCCCTGGTGCTGCAGCAGCTGACCCCAAAGGTCAGGTCACAATCACAGAAACATACTTGCTTGGAGTCACTGGAAGTACTGGATTCAGATACTGGTAAAACAGATATCGGAGCTTGTACAGATGGTATGGATTATGGGTACGCACAGGATAGACACTGGTCAGACAGCACGGGTTTCAGGAATAAGTTGTGGTTCAGGCAACACAGGACTCAAGGACAGATTAATATTTACACAACACAGATTACAGGAATAAGTCCAGGCTCCGACAACACAGATTTCAGGAATAGGTTCAGACAACATGGGACCAGAAGACAGGGATCTGGCAACATACTAGTTGCACACACATTAAGTAGTGAAACTACAGGGGTTGCTCAGACACCTCCCTACTGGGGAGAATGCCTTATAATTCTGATGCCTCTTTGACACTTTATAGCTGATGTGCAAGCCCAGAGAAGCAGGAATCCATACCAGGTAACGGGGACACAGACACACGGCCGGGTGGTCAGTATGTCGGTGTCCCTGCCAGAAGGAGGGAGAGCAACCACACAGGGATGTCGGCATTGGCTTTCAACAATACACTATGCCCTCCCCCACCCACAATTCATTAAATTTAAAGAGGAAAAAATAACTTACCTCTACTAGTGATCCCCTGTAGCTCTTCTTACTTCCTTTTCTTTCCAGCACATACATGTAAACAAGGCAGCCAGTACAATTTATAGAGAAGGTGCAACACTCCAGGTTTCTCTATTGCTATCAATGGAGCAACAGGAATGCTCCCTACATGAAATAGTGGAGCAAAAATTTATGATAAGGGCAATCGGGCAACGGCACGCCCAGGAAGTCTTGGGCCTTAGACAGTAGCCCAAATTGCCCTCATTTTAATCCATCTATTGGTATGCCACACTAAACAGCGTCGCTAACGAGATCGCTAAAAAACGTCAATATTTAGCGATCTCGTTAGTGACGCTGTTGTGTGTGGCATGTAGGAACGACGTGGCCCCTGCTGTGATCTCGCTGATCGTTCACTAGGGTTCTGGACCGTATTTAGATCGTTGGCGTTCCGCTGGTGAGCCTATATCGCTGTGTCTGGCGCGTTTTGTGAACGATTTGCGCTGTTTTTTACATCGCAAAGTCGTTAAGGAGATCGCTAACCGCTTATGCGTCGTTAACGAGATCGCTAAATGTGGCAGCTACTAGCGACATTAAAACGATCACAAAAACGATCGCATTAGTATGCGTGGTTATTGTGATCGTTAGCGGGAGCGTTTAGTGTGGCAGTACCTTAGTGTGCAATTGTAAAGCAATTGATCTCTGATATACTTTATAATAAACCACAGTCTTTTGATAACTTACACACATTGTAATTGCAAACCAGGAGAGATTTCTTAATACCTTCTATCTAATTTTAAAATCAACTTCCTAACTCATCAAGTATGAGTGTTTTTAAAAAGTAGGGCTAATCTTTTTATTCTCTCTATTAATGACCTTATGAATGGGATTGAAAGTAAAGTGTGGGTCTTGCTGATGTAACAAAATTATGTTAGCACAGTCTAGGGCAAAAAAATGTCCATTCAATAAATCCAAATACACAAACTCCAATGGTGTAACCTGAGGTACAATGAAAAAAATTGCCAAGAAAAATACGGAAGATTAAAATTAATCTTTATTAATAGAAATATAATAAAAAATGTAAAAAAATAAAATGTGTAATGCACATCAATCTAGCGGAACAATGATTGAGAACAAACACTAGATATGTGCGAGGTAAGTACAAAAAAGCATTCAAAAACACACAAACTGCTATTTCAAAAAATCAAAGGTACATAGAGAAATAAGGAACACCAAAAAATAATATGCAAAAATAATCATTGAAGATACTTATTCACATATTAAGTGCATAGTGCAAATAAATTGAGAAAAAACATCATTCTCTAGACATCTCAAAAAAATGAAATGAAGGAGATTCCTTACAATCTCTTGTGCCTAAATTTTGTATGTGAAAGAGAAAGTTAAAAAACGCAGCATGAAAGGTATAACTATGTATAAATGTGGCACATGTGATATGCTCAAATAATTATGGGAGGACACTCACTGGGAGTCTCAGCACAAAAGCACTTTAAGGTATAACTTTATTATTACATTTGGATGGTTTTTCTTTACTTGTTTGCCTTTTAGCCTGCATTATGTGGTTGTGCACGGAAGCACTTTACGTCTATGGGATCACATGTGGACATTGAACCCTGCAAATGTCTTCTTTGGCATAGCATATCACATGTGCCACATGTATACATTGTTATACATGTTGATATACATACATTGATTGTTATACATGATGTTGCGTTTTTTAACTCTTTCTTTTACATACAAAATTAAAGCACAAGAGATTGTAATGAATTACCTTCATTTAATTTTTTTGAGATGTCTAGATAATGATGTTTTTTCTTAATTTATTTGCACTATGCACTTTATATGTGAATAAGCATCTTCAATGATTATTTTTGCATATTATTTTTTGGTGTTCCTTATTTCTCTATGTACCTTTGATTTTTTGAAATAGCAGTTTGTGTGTCTTTGAATGCTTTTTGGTACTTACCTCGCACATATCCAGTGTTTGTTCTCCTTCGTTGTTCTGCTAGCTTGATGTGCATTACACATTTTATTTTCTTACATTTTTTATTATATTTCTATTAAAAAAGATTAATTTTAATCTTCCATATTTTTCTTGGCAATTTTTTTTGTTGTCCCTCCAGTTACACCATTGGAGGTTGCGTATTTGGATTTGTCACAAAATTATGTAGTGTAATAAAATTTGAGCTACATTGTATATTACAGAAAGTACCTTATAAACTGAGCTCATGGGTAAATAATAGGGATGAGCGACTCGTGTAAGTTTAGGTTCAACAGGTTTGGTAGATCTTGAGAAAAAAGTTAGGTTCGGGTACGAGAACTTTACTCGAACTTAAACTCGGACCCTAGCCACATATAAGCCAAATTGGAACCGAACTTTGGTGCTGTAAAATAGTCATCAAAAGGGCTAAAGGGCTGCAAAAGGAAGCAAAATTAGGGTAAGAGTAAGACAATTTAACTGCAAACATATGTGGATAGGAAAATCAAAGTGCCTTGCATGTGTATTTTACTGTATTTGTTAATAATTAAATCAATAAATAATTGAAAAAATCTTGTAACCCCCTATTTTATAACCAGCCAAGGCAGCAGACGGCTTTGAGTTGGTCTCATTATTCTACTACGAAGGGATCAATATACATGGATCATCCCAACTTATTAATATCAGCCCCCAGCTGTCTGCTTTTCCTTTCCTGGTTGCTTGATGAACCTAAAAAATGTGAGGTATTCCCTATTTTTAATAACCAGCCAAAGCAGACAGATAAGGGCTGATATTAATAGGCCGGAAAGGGCCATAAATATTGTCCCCTTCCCAGCCTAATAAGATCCACACTCGGCCACCTCAGAAATAGCACATCCATTATATGTGCCAGTTCTGGCGCTCAGCCTCGGGTCTTTCCAATTGCCTTGGTATGGTAGCAATTGGGGTAATGGGGATTGTGGAGTTGATGTCAGCTGTGAAATGTCCACTGACATCAAGCCCACAGGTTAGTAATGGGGAAGCGTCTATCAGACACTCCCATTACTAATCTAGTAAGTAAAAAGAGAAGAAAACACACCGAAAAAAATCTTTATTTAAAATAACTCCCCAACAATTTACCTCTTTCTCCCATTTATTAAAAAGAATAAAAATAATGATAACAATAAAAATAAAAATCTGCTGTAATCCATTTATCTCTAAAGAAACATGTTCAGTCATCATTGCAATGCACAAAAATGGCCTAACAGGGAAGAGTATCGCAGCTAGAAAGATTGCACCTCAGTCAACAATCTATCGCATCATCAAGAACTTCAAGGAGAGAGGTTCCATTGTTGCCAAAAAGGCTTCAGGGTGCCCAAGAAAGACCAGCAAGCGCCAGGACCGTCTCTTAAAACTGTTTCAGCTGCGGGATAGGGCTACCAGCAGTGCAGAGCTTGCTCAGGAATGGCAGCAGGCAGGTGTGAGTGCATCTGCACGCACTGTGAGGCGGAGACTCTTGGAGCAAGGCCTGGTCTCAAGGAGGGCAGCAAAGAAGCCACTTCTCTCCAGAAAAAACATCATGGACAGACTGATATTCTTCAAAAGGTACAGGCAGTGGACTGCTGAGGACTGGGGTAAAGTTATTTTCTCTGATGAATCCCCTTTTCGATTGTTTGGGACATCAGGAAAACGCCTCATTCGGAGAAGACAAGGTGAGCGCTACCACCAGTCTTGTCTCATGCCAACTGTTAAGCATCCTGAAACCATTCATGTGTGGGGTTGCTTCTCAGCCAAGGGAATCGGCTCTCTCACAGTCTTGCCTAAAAACACAGCCATGAATAAAGAATGGTACCAGAATGTCCTCCAAGAGCAACTTCTCCCAACCCCCCAAGAGCAGTTTGGCGATCAACAATGCCTTTTCCAGCATGATGGAGCACCTTGCCATAAAGCAAAGGTGATAACTAAATGGCTCAGGGAACAAAACATACAGATTTTGGGTCCATGGCCTGGAAACTCCCCAGATCTTAATCCCATTGAGAACTTGTGGTCAATCATCAAGAGACGGGTGGACAAACAAAAACCTAAAAATTCTGACAAAATGAAAGCATTGATTGTGCAAGAATGGACTGCTATCAGTCAAGATTTGGTCCAGAAGTTGATTGAGAGCATGCCAGGGAGAATTGCAGAGGTCCTGAAGAAGAAGGGTCAACACTGCAAATATTGACTTGCTGCATTAACTCATTCTAACTGTCAACATAAGCTTTTGTTACTCATATGTTTGCAATTATTATACTTCTGCCTGTGATAAAAACATCTGTCAAACACACATAAAAACCAGAGGGCAGCAGATCATGTGAAAATATAATATTTGTGTCATTCTCAAAACTTTTGGCCATGACTGTACAGTAAGAATTTTGTGTTTGGGGTTCGGTATCGATACTAGGTTTCGGGTATGGACTCTGAACTTTACAGTTCGGGCGCTCTCATCCTGGTAAACACTTGACAGATGAAGCTTAATGTTGATAAATATAGAGTAATGTACCTAGGATAGAGTTATCTTATTGCTGCACATACAGTGGGTTCGGAAAGTATTCAGACCCTTTTAAATTTTTCACTCTTTGATTCATTGCAGCCAATTGGTAAATGCAAAAGGTTCATTTTTTTCTAATGAATGTACATTCTGCACCCCATCTTGGCTGATAAAAAAACAGAAATGTAGAAATTTTTGCAAATTTATTAAAAAAGAAAAACTGAAATATCACATAGTCATAAGTATTCAGACCCTTTGCTCAGACACTCATATTTACGTCACATGCTGTACATTTCCCTGTGATCCTCTTGAGATGGTTCTACTCCTTCATTGGAGTCCAGCTGTGTTTAATTAAACTGAGAGGACTTCATCTGAGAAGGCACACACCTGTCTATATAAGTCATCACAGCTCACAGTACATGTCAGACCAAATGAGAATCGTGAGGTCAAAGGAACTGGCCAAGGAGCTCAGAGACAGAATTGTGGCAAGGCACACATCTGGCCAAGGTCACAAAAGAATTTCTGCAGTACTCAAGGTTCCTAAGATCACAGTGGCCTTCATAATCCTTAAATGGAAGAAGCTTTGGACCACTAGAGGTCTTCCTAGACTGGGCCATCCAGTTAATCTGAGCAATCGTGGGAGAAGAGCCTAGGTGAGAGAGGTAAAGAAAAACCCCAAGATCACTGTGGCTGAGCTCCACAGATGCAGTTGGCATATGGGAGAAAGTTCCACAAAGTCAACTCTCACTGCAGCCCTCCACCAGTCGGTCCTTTATGTCAGAGTGGCCCAACGGGAGCCTCTCCTCAGTGCCAGACACATGAAAGCCCGCATAGAGTTTGCTAAAAAAAACACATGAAGAACTCACAGACTATGAGAAATAAGATTATCTGGTCTGAAGAGAAGAAGGTGGAACTTTTTGGTGACAAATCTAAGTGGTATGTGTGGAGAAAACCAGACACTGCTCATCACCTGTCCAATACAATCCCAACAGTGAAACATGGTGGTGGCAGCATCATGCTATGGGGGTGTTTTTCAACTGCAGGGACAGAACGACTGGTTGCAATTGAAGTAAACATGAACGTGGCCAAGTACAGAGATATCTTGGATGAAAACCTCTTCAAGAGTGCTCTGGACCTCAGACTTGGCTGAAGGTTCACCTTCCAACAGGACAATGACCCTAAACACACAGGTAAAATAATAAAGGAGTGGCTTCAGAAAAACTCTGAGACAATTCTTGACTGGCCCAGACAAAGCCCTGACCTAAACCCAATTGAGCATCTCTGGAGAGACCTGAAAATGGCTGTACACCAACATTCACCATCCAACCTGATAGAGCTGGAGAGGATCTGCAAGGAAGAAAGGAAGAGGATCCCCAAATCCAGGTGTGAAAAACTTGTTGCATCATTCCCAAAAAGACTTATGGCTGTATTAGCTCAAAAATGTGCTTTTACTCAATACTGAGCAAAGAGTCTGAATACTTATGACCATGTGATATTTCAGTTTTTCTTTTTTAATAAATTTGCAAAAATTTATACATTTCTGTTTTTTTCAGTAAAGATCGGATGCAGAGTGTACATTAATGAGAAAACAATGAACTCTCTTGCATTTACCAAATGGCCGCAATGAAACAAAGAGTGAAAAGTTTAAAGGGGTCTGAATACTTTCCAAACACACTGTATGTTAAATGGAAACATACCTTATATACTCGCATATAAGCCGAGATTTTCAGCCCATTTTTTAAGGCTGAAAGTCATATACGACAGGGGGTCGGCGGGGGAGAGGGAGCGTGGGGGTGTCAGATCATGCTCCCCAGCCGCTCTGCTTCTCCCACGGTCTCAGGCTCCTTCCTTCAGCGGTCACGTGGTACTGCTCATTAAAGTCATGAATATGCACATATTCATGACTTTAATGAGCAGTACCACGTGACCGCTGCAGGAAAGAATAGCTGCCGGAGACCATGGGAGAAGCAAAGGGGCTGCAGAGACCGTGCCAGGAGGGGGAAGTATATGAGATATTCATCTGTCCCCGGTCCACCACTGTGCTCCTCTCTATCCTCTGCGTCCTCTGTCTGTGCCATTCAGGTCAGAGGGCGCGATGACGTAGTTAGTGCATGCCGCGCCCTCTGCCTGAGCACTCACTGACAGAGGACCCGGAAGACAGCGGCACACAGCGGTGGACCGGGGAAAGGTGAATATCTCATGTGCTGGGGCCCTGAGCCAGCGGAGACACCGGCACTTGCCCCCCATAGCGCACCGGTATCCACGCCTGCTCAGGACACTGGCACCTGGCCCCCAACAACAAGAGGTGAGTATGTCATTTTTTTTTTATTTGCAGCAGCATATGGAGCATAATATATGGAGCAGGATATGGGGCATAATAAATGGAGCATCATAAGGGGGCATAATCTATATGGAGCATTTTATGGGGGCATAACCTATGGAGCATCATATGGGGCATAAAATATATGGAGCATCTTATGGGAGCATAATCTATGGGGTATAATCTATGGAGCATTTTATGGGGCCATTATTAATCTTTGTGCAGCATTATATGGGGTGTATTTTGTATGGATCATCTTATGGGGCCATCATGAACTGTATGGAGCATTATATGGGGCATATTTTGTATGGAGCATCTTATGGGGCCATCATGAACTGTATGGAGCATTATATGGGGCTCCTGATTCAATATGGATATTCAAAAATATTTAACCTACTGATGTCTCAATTAATTTTAGTTTTATGGGTATCTATTTTTATATTTCAAATTTACCAGTAGCTGCTGCATTTTTCACCCTAGGCTTATACGCGAGTCAATAAGTTTTCCCAGTTTTTTGTGGTGGCTTATACTCGGGTAGGCTTATACATGAGTATATATGGTACTCTGGACTACACAACAGGAGAAGGACTTGAGTATTGTGTTTACAAGTATACAAAGCTACAAAATCAAATAAGAATTTTGTGTGAATTCAATTGGTCTCCAATGATCAGCAGGGGAGCAACGATAGTCCAGGAGGTAAGTATAGTGTCATAATCCAGATCGGGTTTTGAGTCAGATTTTCCCTTTTTCTCGGTCTGGTCATGTCAGAGGTTAACTTTTCTTAGCCTCTTTCTTGGTTCAGGTTGGCTATTTATCGCCGCTGCTTACTGCAGGCGATGTCAGTTATAGTTTTGCCTAGGACTGCTGTAGCTGACTCTGATTGCTCTGATTAGTCCTGCTACGTTTGCTATCTGATCACGTGTCTCTGTTTTCCCCTATTCCTGTCCTGACTCAGTGTTTCTCTTTAGTGTACTGACTCACTGGTTTTTACTTGGCTTGTATCATGACCTGCTTCTGTCTTGAGCCTTTTGTCTTATCTGCTTCCGACCGTTGCTGATTCCCTGGCTTGTCTTTGACCATGATTTTGCTTATTCCTTTGGTACTGCGCTACAGTCAAGAATTTAACCAGGCTTATTTGACTATTCTGCTGCCACCTGTGGTAAACTTACTGCTGCACTGCAGGCCAGCTCTGTTTAAGTGCAGTCATTCTTCCACTCTACTGTCATCTTGTAGAGCCTGCACCTACCTGCATTGCAGCAGCATGATATATAGACTCTTTTTTTACTTTGTGCAGGACTCTGGAGCAATTGTTTTTTTTATGGTGGAGGTTTTATACTGGAATTCATTAATTATTAACAGTATGACGTCTTGGATATTTTGGTGTAATTAATATGAATATGGTCCAGTTGAAGTAAAATGGCTGCCAGACTTTTAGCTTCAATTACCCTTTTCCATTACATATAATATTGGAATAATTGAAGTCATATATGTACTATTATTAATTTGGAATAATAGACATATAAATCATCATAGAAAGCTAATGAATTAAAAACATAAAATATTAAATGTATTATCATATGGTATTTCATACAGACTTTTTATTTGACATTCATGATTTATCATGAATTGATGGAGCCTACAAGAATGTTCATAGCCCTTTGGTTTGTCTGAAAATATTTGATTACAAAATTGGGATATGGAAAATGAGGAGGATTTGTCAACTATTAAGAAGAGAGGACATATTTATTATTTTGGTGTTGACATGTCATGATGTGACCAAATATGTTTCTTTCCAACCAGAATATTCATCATGCTTTTTAAAGATGGAAACAGATTTTTTTATTGTGTCCCTGCACTTTGTGTAACTAGTCACAGAGAAAACAGCAAGTGGTACTATTTATTGTTGACTGACCTTTCCATAATTGTGTCTCCGTTTTAAGCAAACCACAGGGAAAAGGGGTGGAGGAGATACATTCTTGCATCTTTCTCTGAATGAGTATCTGAAACAGCATTATTGATCAAAGCAAAAGGGTGAATCTTAGGTAAAGAAGAAACAGCTGGCAGTCACCTCCCTGTCACTCAAAATAGCACACTTATATGCAGACCTAACACTTATTAAAATCAAGTCAGATCAAATTCCAAGTTCACCTTGCAAAATTAATGACAAGTACGCAATAAGGTAGCAGCATGAATTTGAGCCTTGTAATGCAATGTGATTACTAGAGTTTTTTATTAGCTAGTCTTGAGCAGCAGGCAAGGCCGGCTGGTGTTTGACACACAAACACGGATGTAACCAGGTGTGCCACTCTTGTGTGTCACATCAAAGTCACAGCCCTGCTGGCTTAGTTTACACCTGAGCCAATTAGTTTAGAAGATCAGAAGAGACCTGAAAAGGAATACCAACCCTCATTATTGTGTTTGAGAGTAGTCACTTGATCCCAAGTAAAATAATACGAGGAAAACAATGGAGGATAAAGCATGGTGTTATAGAGGGCATCTCTGAGGATGACAAAGCAAGGAGAGAGGTTGAGATAAGAGATCTAGCAACAAATAAAAAGCAACCTGAAAACGAAAGTGCCATATTCTTGGCCGCTTCTCAATGAGTTTGTCAGTCTTTTGTTGGCAACAAAAGGGCTAATTGAAATGAAACAATCTCCAGTCTGTTTGTTGGCACATCAAATATGCTGTAAGATATGCTGATTCTTGCTGCTCATGAATTATTGAGCATTATGCCTTCTAGACAGGAAAAGAAGACTCTTAAAGAAACAGAACACTCAATGTAAATGGGGGTTTTAATGTCTTGTTTCAGTATTTAAATAAAAGCAAATAGCACTTTTGATTATGCTAAATATAACTCTGTTGGGGATATGCCTTCAAGTTTCACTTTTCATGTTTTGCTGGTGTCATATTTGACATGTAAAATATTCAATTATCTCCAATGGGAAAATCATCATGCAAAAGTATGTCACTGTGAGTTTATTAAAGTATTTGTGATAAAATGCAAATGCATTTTGCCACATTTGACCATTTCTACAGAATGCTAATAATCCTTAGACTTTAAATAAAAGTAACAGATAATATTTTTTAGCTTCTCTTAAATAACTGAAGTTTTGCCTTATTCATAAGAACCAAACCAAAGAAGAACATCATTTTAGGAAGAATCCCATTATCAAATACTGTGGATAGGCAAAGACCAAGACTATCACTACTAATACTTTAAAAGTTCATTGTCCTTGTTTCGAAAGTTTATTATCCTTCACGAAACCCATAAAAACATTTGTCACAATACTTTTTGTTCTGTGATTTTTTCAGAACCTGAAATAATTAATAAATGATACAGTTAAAGAACTAAAATTTGAAGGTTTGTAATGGGACATAGCAATAAGAGTATGTTTACCCAAAGAAGACATATTGATGTTAGTCTATAATACATTAGACCAAGTAGAAGAACCTATTTTCAGTGCCTATCATGCAGTAAGATGGAAAATCTACATGTCTACTTTAATTATCCAAAATATTAAATATAATATCAAACAAAATGTAGGCTTACAGATATTTGAACAGTTGCAATTGCAACATATGATTATTACATTTCATTTGATAAATGAAGTCATGCAAAAATCGTATAAAAGATATAGCTATGAGCACATTTCCATACAAAATTCATAAGCAGTAAAAAAGAGAAAGTATGAAGGCTCAAATTAAATTTCCTTGAAGTTCTATATATAAAGTAATAAAAATATAATTACCTTAACTTCTTCCCGAAGTAGTTGTAATAGTACAAGCATCAGGTTCACATGTATGGACCAGGCTCAGAAGGTGAGCTCTCTCCATTCTTGGCAGATGCCGTCTTTGTCATATAGCTTGTATCTGACTGTAACAGCAGCAACCAGAGCAGAAAAGTGTGGCAATAAAAATTTTAGCTTGCCACACAAAAAGCAAGCAATCAAACAGCTCGATCAGTGGGAAAATTAAAAAGTTATGGGTCTCACTATGGAAAAACACATTTTTTTCTTTTTGTAAACTTTAGATTTATTTCCACCTCTTAAAATTTGACATTGCTGTAATTATAATGACCTCGAAAACAATGAACACCATAAAATTGAAACCCAGAAGTCTAAGGCGGATTTATATTTTTTAGCACTTCACCGCAATTGGATTTTTTTTCCACCTTCCATTACATTACAGGTCCTTCTCAAAAAATTAGCATATAGTGCTAAA
>VIAB01008761.1:77787-88221 GCA_009801035.1 Oophaga pumilio
TGCAGGCCTCTCCTCCGTACAAATTGACTCCTTCTCATACTCCTTGTCAGACTCGTCTGCACCAACAACCGATTTCAGCATTGCATCGGCCAAACATCAAAAGGCCGTGTTGAAATTGGTTTATCTGGGTAATGTTAGCCACACTGCAACCGAGCTGTGGAACACGCTCAAGGAGCATAGCGACATGTGGCATGTGCCGCTTAACCTCCAGCCAGGTATGGTGGTGTGTGACAACGGCCGAAACCTGGTCGCGGCTCTGGGCCTAGGTGGTCTGACTCACATTCCATGCCTTGCCCATGTCCTAAACTTGGTGGTGCAGAGTTTCCTTAGGAACTATCCTGACCTTGAGGAGCTGCTGCACAAAGTCAGATATGAGCGCTCTCATTTGCGGCGCTCAAGCATGGCTGCATCGCGACTTTCAGCCATGCAGTGCAGATTGGGCCTGCCCGAGCACCGCATCATTGTTGACCTCCCCACCAGGTGGAATTCGACTTTGCATATGCTGCAGAGGTTGTGTGAGCAGCAACCTGCAATTATGGAGGTGCAGCTGCAGCAGGCGCAAAGTAGGCGACACACATCTCAGCCCTCCTACTTTACAACCCCAGAGTGGGCATCCTTGAAGGACATATGCACCATTTTGAAGTGCTTAGAGGACTCCACTCTGATAGTGAGCGCGGATGCTGCCCTGCTCAGCCTGACTATTCCCCTTATATGCCTTATAGAATCATCACTTAAAGGACTAAGGGATGAGGTTTCTCAGAAGGAGGAGGAGTATGATGAGACACTTGCACCAACCAGGCAATCTTCATCGGCCCGGTTGGTACAAAGTTCTGTGGGTGCCTCACAAAGGTCCAGGCAGGACACAGCAAGCAAGGAGGATGAGGAGGACTATGAGGATGAGCTAGAGGAGGAAAGTACACAGCGCTCTACTAGTAGTCACCAGATAGAGTGTGGATGGGGTGATGCAGAGCAGCCAGAGCACATTCCTCCAGCTGGTGACAGCGATGCATGGCCAGTTGGCAGCCTTCAGCACATAAGTGACTTCATGCTGCAGTGTCTGAGAAAAGACCCAAGCGTGGCTCGCATTCTCCACACAAATGACTACTGGGTGGCCACCCTCTTAGATCCACATTACCGGGACAGCCTTGAAAGCCTAATTACACCGTTGAACCGGGCGCGTAAAATGCAGGAGTACCAAGACACACTGGTTAATTCACTCATGTACTCTTTTCCACTGCATAGCAGTGATGCGCATACACCAGCAAGCACCTCAGTGCATCCTGGGCCCAGCGGAATCCATTCAGAAGCCGGTAGCAGAAGCAGTACATCTGCTACTGACAGGTTCAGTATACCCAACCTGTTCCAACGGTTTCTGAACCCGCAAACAGTTCGGGCACCATCAGCACAGACAGTGCAACGCACTAGGAGGCAACGTTACCGTGACATGGTGGCACAATACCTCTTCACCCCTGTCAGTGGGCTTCAGGATGGATCTGCCCCCTTCAAGTTTTGGGTCTCCAAGTTGGATACATGGCCCGAGCTTACCCAGTATGTCTTGGAGGTCCGGGCTTGTCCTGGTGCCAGTATGATTTCTGAACGCGTCTTTAGTGCAGCTGGCAATGTACTAACAGACCAACGTACCAGACTATCCGCTGCAAATGTGGACCGGATTACATTCCTAAAAATGAACAGGCCTGTATTTCTGGTGACTTTTGCTGCCCTGAGCCACAGTACACAGGTTACATGCATGGTTGGTAGCAGTATGCATGCTCTGTCATGTGCCTATGTTGCACACAGCGTCATCTGTTATGCCCGTGCTCTGGCCTCTACTACCAACATCTAAAACCTGGTTCTGTGACTGACTCTTTCACCTCATACTGTTTTCCATTGGCTCTAGTACCGCCATCTAGTGCCCATTTCTGTGACTTCCACTTTCACAGCATGCCGTGTTTCTGGGCTCTAGTACCGCCAGCTAGTGCCCACTTCCGTGACTGCCACTTACACAGCATGCTGTGTTTCTGGGCAAAAGTACCGCCAGCTGTATCTCGTTAGACCAAAGTGGAAAAAAAGGACGACAGATGCCAAACACCTATAGGCAGAAGCACAAGAGGCAGGATCCAGCCACGCCGGGTGTTTCGTGGCAGTGAAGTGCGGACACAGGTGCCTCCCCAAAGGGTAAACCGAGTTCCAGCATCGCCAGCTGGCTCTCCGGAGTGCCCAAGGGCACGGGTACCTCCTGCTCTAAACTGTGTTTCGACAACGCTCGCTCTAACCCTAACCGTTACCCTACTAACCATAAACCCTAACTCTACCCCAACTAATCCTAACCCAAAGAAAAAACACCGCTGTTAAGAAGATGGCGACCAGTTTTTCTGCTACAGTTTTCGCTCTGTGCATTTTTCTAGCGATTTTTTTGCTCCTCTGCCTCTGCAAACTCCTTCCCCATTATCATGAACTGTTTCCCCTCCATTTTATCCATTATAAAGCACTGTTGTGGTCATTTTGCAATTCCGATTTTTTTCTCCCATTGACTTGCATTGATATCGGAAATCGGAAATTCCGATATCCGATATTTTTCCAATATTGGAAATCGGAATTCCGATACGATTTCGGGCAATATCGCTCATCCCTAGTCTCTACCGTTCCTGGGCTATATCATCTCCGCCCAAGGATTGGCTATGGATCCTGCCAAACTACAGGCTGTAATGGATTGGCAAGAACCGCACTCTCTTAAAGCGGTGCAGCGCTTTATATGGTTCATTAATTACTATCGCCAATTCATTCCCCACTTCTCCACTTTGGTAGCTCCCTTGGTAGCCCTCACCAAGAAGAGAGCCAATCCCAAATTTTGGTCAGAGGAGGTCTCCAAGGCCTTTACTTCAATTAAGTCCCATTTTGCTAGCGCTCCCATCTTACATCGCCCCAAGGTTGATAAGCCTTTTATATTGGAGGTTGATGCCTTGTCCATTGGTGCTGGAGCAGTCCTTTTTCAAAAGGATGCTTAAGGTCAGAAACATCCTTGTTTCTTCTTTTCCAAGACCTTCACACCAGCAGAGAGGAATTATTCCATTGGGGATAGGGAGTTGATAGCCATGAAGTTGGCCTTTTCCGAGTGGAGACATCTCCTGGAGGGGGCTCTCTTTCCCTTTCAAGTGTTCACTGACCACAAAAATTTGGTCTATTTACAGACCGCCCAGCGGCTAAATTCTTGTCAGGTCAGATGGTCCCTGTTCTTCTCCCGGTTCCATTTCACCCTTCATTTCCTCTCCGGTGAGAACATTCGGGCCGATGCTCTTTCTCGCTCCGTGGTGTCCTCTGAGGAGATGGAGGAGAATCCTTGGCTGATTGTCCCCATGGAGAGCCTAAGAACTGTGGTCCAGGTTTTGCTTGAGTCTGTGCCTCCGGGCAAGACTTTTGTGCCCACCAATTTGCGACCGGAGGTACTCTCTTGGGCACATTCGTCCAGGGTGGGTGGACATTTTGGGGCAAAAATGACATCTGATTTGCTGGCGAGGATATACTGGTGGCCACATATGGTCCGTGACATCAGGGAATACGTTCAGGCGTGCGTCTCCTGCTCCAAGAATTAGTCCCCTCGACAACGGCCAGCTGGGCTACTTTTCCCTTTACCGGTGGCAGACATGCCTTGGGAGATGGTAGTGATGGATTTTGTGGTGGGCTTACCCAAGTCTCGGGGCTGCACTTAGTGCTGTTACCACGGTTACCGTCTGCACGGGCCTTGGCAGCATTATTTATCAGGCATATTTTCCGTTTACACAGAATGCCAGACAAAATCGTCAGTGATTGAGGTCCCCAATTTACATCTCGGTTCTGGAGAGAGCTGTGTTGGTTACTCAGCATTGAGTTGAATCTCTCCTCTGCGTATCATCCCGAGGTGAATGGGTTGGTAGAGAGGGCCAACCAGACCTTGGTCACATATTTGCGACATTTTATCTCAGTCAGGCAGGATAACTGGGCATCTTTGCCCTCAATAATTCTGTGGCTGACTCCACCAGACAGACTCCATTCCTCTTGAACTATGGTCAGCATCCGTGGGTACCAATGCCCATGCCCGTGTCTTCCACCGACTCCAGGGTGGCAGACTTGGCTGTGGAGGCACAGGATATTTGGAATTGAACCCAGGATGCCATCCAGGCCTCCAAGGAGAGGATGAGGTCTTCAGCCGATGTTCATCGGCGCTCCTCTCCGATATTTGCTCTGGAACATCAGGCTGCGAGTAGTCTACTAAGTTGGCACCTTGCTATTTGGGTCCCTTTAAGATCCTTGAGCAGATAAACCCTGAAGTTTACCGCTTAGCCCTTCCGCCTCGCCTTGGTATATCTGATACCTTTAATGTGTCCCTTCTGAAACCTGTGGTCATCTCCCAGTTTTCCGAATCATCTGCTGGGACGTTGGGTTCATCTACTGACGATCATGAGGTGAATGCCATCGCAGGGTGTAAGGTGGTAAGGGGCAAAAAATTTTATTTGGTGGATTGGAGGGGTTATGGGCCTGAGAATAGGTCCTGGGAGCCTGCGGAGCACATTCACGCTCCGCAGCTCATGGCTGCCTTTGAACGAAGCAAGGCCCAAAGAAGGGGGGCCCTAGAAGGGGGGGTAATGTTAAGGTTCGAGTTCCCACTTCTACACAAGGGGAATCTCGAGCTATTCCCACTGCGGTCCCCCATACATCTCCGGCTGCAGTGGAGCCTGCTCAGCAAAGACGTTGGTCCCAGCGTCTCGCCCAGTCTGATACTGTGCGGAGACTTGCTGCTGCCTCAACTGGATCCTCTGTTGTAACGAGCATTGGAGCAGGCAGCTTTGGGACTAAGTCTTCTGTTTCTCCATCTGAGCATGCCCAGGGCAAGATCTCCCATTGGAGATCAGGGGTCACATGCTCGGATACTGCTGAGCCTCCTATTTGTCCTCCAGGAAGGTCCTGAAGCTGTTTGTGTTCTGAAGCAGTTTTCTATTGGTCTGTTCTGGAAGGTCTTGTACTCGTGGCTACTATAAAAGGGTTGCATAACCACACGGCTGTGCGCTAGTATCATATCTGTTACGTGCTTGCGCCAGTGTGGTCTTATGCATGTGGTTAGGGACCCGGCTGAAATAAGCCCCTAGGATACCGGCACCTCCGGTGATGAGTTTGCTGAGTGTATGGCAAGACCACAGACTGCAATCGCTTAGCAGTCATCTGTGTCACCTGTGAATCTAACAGGACACAGTTTTTTTCACAGCGGCTCTGTGAAGTAACAGAGTTCTCTTATACCACCATATAGCGCCACAGCGTTTTAGCTAGCGACTCTGTGGTCTAACAGAGTTCGCTTATACCGCCATATAGTGCTACGGCATTTTACATCTGCGACTCTGCAGGATAACAGAGTTCGCTCATGCTGCCTTTTTGCGCCATCTTACTAGCAGCAGGCTCTGCCTTCACGGTGGACCCCGGGCTGCGAAAGCACCTCTCCTTAATATCTATTAGGTGCGTTCCGCTGGCCCATAACAGTAGCAGAGCTGCCTGCCAGTGACAGTGCACAAATTGCTTGTGTGGACCATCTGATCTGATTAGTAGGCTGCCTGCCTGCCTGTGATAAGGAGGCAATTAATTTGGTGGAGTAGCACACCTGCCTGCCACTCACAATGTACAAATTGCTTCGGTGTAGCATCACATCTGATTAGTAGGCTGCCTGACTGTGATAAAGGGGCAATTCATTTGGTGGAGTAGCTGAGCTGCCTGCCAGTGACAGTGTACAAACTGCTTGCGTGGACCATCTGATCTGATTAGTAGGCTGCCTGCCTGACTGTGATAAGGAGTCAATTAATTTGGTGGAGTAGCACAGCTGCCTGCCACTGACATTGTACAAATTGCTTGGGTGGAGCATCACATCAGATTAGTAGGCTGCCTGCCTGACGGTGATAAGGAGGCAATTAATTTGTTGGAGTAGCACAGCTGCCTGCCACTGACAGTGTACAAATTGCTTGGGTGGAGCATCACATCTGATTAGTCAATTCTACTGTAATCCATAGTGAGCCTGTGACAATCTGTCTGTTACTCCTCAAATATATACGGAGATTAAAAATTTTCACCTTCACTATATACAGCTGTACTCTTCTCATACAGTACCATATATCTTCTGTGATTTAGGCTACATTTACACAAACATGAGGAATTATGGTGGAAGAGGTCGAGCACGTGGTGGTGGTGGGTCACCTGCTACTGATGGTGGTGCTGCATCTGCTGCTAGTGGCAAAAGCACAATAGCACCTAAGGCAGGAGGTGTTGAGCCTGCGTCATCGTCTGGCTCCAGAAGGCCAGGAAGACTCCCTTTTCTGGGAGTAGGTAAACCGCTTTTAAAGCCAGAGTATCAGGAACAGGTTTTGGCTTACATTGCCGAAGCAGCCTCAAGCGCTATCGCCTCCTCTTCTGATATTTCAAAAGCTGCAACCACTGACTCGTCAGTGCAGCCTTCTGGTCTGGACCAACCACTTTCCTTGGGTCTTTTACCCCCACTGCAAGTGAAGGATGCGTCAGGCCACACTTCAGATTACTCCATGGAGCTGTTTTCACATACCATGCCTGGGTTATTAAGTCAAATCCCTCATTCACCAGTCCAAGATGAATCTGACATTGAGTGCACTGATGCACAGCCACTGCTAGATGATTGTGCTGCCCCATTGAAGCACAGAACTACATTGCCCTTGAAGTCTACTGCGCCACAATGTGACCCTGCTGAAACTCATATGCCCCTTCCTGCATATTGTACCACCTTAGACGGTGGCAGAGAGGACGGTGCAGATGAAATTGAAGAGGAGGTGATGGATGACCCAGTTGTTGACCCGGATTGGCATCTAGTGGTGGAAGAGGGTGCCACTGGCACTATCTCAGAAGAGGAGAAGGATCCGCAGCAGGTATCGAGATCGCATTGGGGTTTATCTGGCAGGCCTGTACGAGTCCAAAAAGGTGTTAAAAAAAAAAGTTGCAGGAACGGTCGGCCAAACGGTCAAATTACCAAAGCGTGCAAGGCCTGAAAATGTATACCATAGTAGGAAGAGTGCAGTGTGGCATTTTTTTTAACAAAATCCTAACGTTGAGGCTAAGGTTGTTAGTAAAAAGTGCCTAAGAACCTTTAGTCGAGGGAAAAATCTAAAAAATTTGAATACCAGTTGCATTCTTAGACATTTAGTGAACATGCACATGCAAGCGTGGATGGAGTACAAAAACTCAGATAGCACATGTGCAACGGCTCCGACTCAAGTTTGCCAGCAACGCTCCGTTGCTTCCCCCACTGTAAGCCCACTGGTTGGCACACCACCAGCAAGAAATGTTGAGGTGTCGTTGCAAGGCCAAAGCACATTAAAGATCAGTCGTGTGCAGTGGTGGATGACGACGAGGAACAGGGAAGTCTTGATGACATTCAGCCATTGTCTGCTCAGGGAACTGTCCAGGATGAGGTGGAGGCAGAAGCGGAAGAGGAGGAAGAGGGGGGGATGATTATGTAAGGGAGGAGGATGCTTCTGAGGGGCCAAGACAAAATGTTGGCTTGACAAGTTCAGGTACAGGGTTTGTGCATGACTGGAGGGATGTTGATTTGGCAGAAAGTGCTCCTACACCTACCGCTGGCAGTGCATCATTGACACCTGGAACATTAGCTCACATATCTGATTATGCCTTGCGGATCCTAAATAGGGACCCCCGCATTGTCAAAATGATGAAGGATGACGACTACTGGTTGGCCAGCTTCCTCGATCCATGCTATAAAGGCAAATTACAGAACATCATGCCACAGGAGAACATCAACCTAATATTGGCCAACAAACAAGCAACTCTGGTAAACTGTTTGTTAGAGGCATTCCCATCTAACAGCAGCGTTGCAGGTTCTACCACGAGCTGTCATGGTCCAAATGGAAGAGGTGTTCATGGTCCACACAGCTGAAGTGGCGTTGGAGACAGGGGTTTCATGACCATGTTGTGGACTGATTTCTCAGGGACACATCACACGACTGGTAATCATCAGCAATCTATACCAACAGACAGGAGACAGCAGTTGTCAACTATGGTTACAAATTACTTCTCCCCTATCGATGTTCTCCCTCATCCGTCATTCCCCTTTGACTACTGGGCCTGTAAACTGGACACCTGGCCTGAATTGGCACAATATGCTTTACAGGAGCTCGCTTGCCCTGCTGGTAGTGTGTTATCAGAAAGAGTGTTCAGTACTGCAGGATCAATACTGACAGAAAGAAGGACCCGGCTGTCGACAGAAAATATTGATGATCTAACCTTTATTAAAATGAACCATGCATGAGTTTCAAAGGATTTTGTCCCACCATCCTCTCATGACACATAGGTTGTCAGCAGAATTGCTCGTTTTGTCCTCGTCTGCCTCTGACTTCTCCAATTCCTCCATTTGTACCAATTCAACATCCAGCCTACGACTCAACAGATGCCATTTATTCCACCTCCCTTTGTGGGCTGTCCCTCCCCCAGGGACGGGGTCACTACGTGGCGCACTCTGACAAGTGCCGGTGCCCTGAGCAGGTGTCGGGTCGCACTCGGGGGCAAAGGCCCTGGCACAGGGTCCCTCATAGTACCACAAACTGTCTCTGACAGTGGAATGGGCCCTCTCGCCGTCAGATGCACCGGCGTACTATGAGGGGCCCTGTACCAGGGCCGTCGCCCACTAGTCGGCCACCCCTGCTTGCTAAGGGCCACAGCACTTGCAATACTTACCTCTCCATGCTCTACCGCTGTGGAGTCTGGGTAGTTAAATCCTTCACAGGGACAGATACTACAAATTTCGTTAACTGATCGATGATGGTTAAGACGTTGCTCTGGCATAAAGTCGCCTAGTAACATGAGATTGCCTGTTTTGACTTTGTCTATTTTTTTGATTAGCTTGTTAAAGAATTGAATGTGTCCCTTGTTAGGTGCGTGTACATTCACTATTGTGCATGGCCTTTCATGGAGTAAGCATATGAGTATATGAAACCTGCCCATCGAGTCTGGTATGTCTTTAATGAGCTGAAAAGGAACGGTGCCACCTACCAGTGTAATGACACCAGCCTTTTTGTTCGTGGACAGTGACTTGTACATATGAGGAAAATTCTTGTGCTGGAAGACTGGGTGTCGATCGGAGGCCAGTTTAACCTCCTGGAGGCATACCAATTCGGCACGGGAACGGTTGATCTCCTTCCATAGCGCATACCTCTTATTCGGGCTGTTGAGCCCCCTAACATTATATGATCACATTTTCATCATTAGAATGCAATATCAGAACAGAAAAATGGAAGCAAGCAAAACTATGAAATCCAAAAAAAAAAAAAAATTAAACATTTTGGAGCTTGACAGTTCTCCTGGAGGACTCCAAACCGGTTGGTGTCTCACCTTAGTATGAGGGAAAAGTGAGAAAAAAGAAAGTGGCAAGTTCCCACAGTAACATCTATAAACTGTAAATACGGGTCCTCAGATATTCATATTCAGGAAAAGGAAATTAATAGTAAACAACACCATGTAAATTCGAACATAAGATAAAAATCGGTCTTAATCACTGTCCCTAAATGCTGGTTCATCCATAATAAATTTAATGAACTTCTGACCCTCATGTGGAGTGTACATGGTGTATTTTTTGTTCTTATACCAGACTAATAGCTAGGTAGGGAAACCCCATCTATATCACACTCTGAGCTCTCTAACTTTACAGTTCAAATCTCTGAAGGGCCTTCTTGCGTCCATTGTCTCTTTGTAGAAGTCTTGAAAAATCATGAATTCTTTATATGGCTATGGAGGTCACTCTCTCTCTCTCTCAGAGATTTTAGAACCTTCTCCTTGGTTTCCAAAAAATGGACTCTAAGGATAATGTCCCACTCCCTAGGTTTTCCTCTGGGATCCCTTTTGGACGTGGGAGGCGGTGTATACGACCAATATTTACTTCTAATTTTGTCATTTTTGTCGATAATTTTTTTAATATATTTTTATTGTAATCTGAAAGATATGCCTGGGAGAACGACTCAGGAATACCTCTTATTTTAAAGTTATTTCTCCTGCTTTGGTCCTCCAGATCCTCACTGGCTTGGCGCCTAAATCATTCCCCCCAAATGTACCACCAAAATATCAGGAGTTCTAGCCATACCACACCCCGAAAACCCAACCACCTAATGACAACTGTGTCCCTGCTCCAACCGACTTGTCTGCCGTACGGCCTCATGTCGGCCCGCAGCACCCCCCAATACACAAACGAGTTTCCTAAAATCCATGCAAGATACGGAACACGGCCTGCAATATATAACAGCAAAAAACAGTTAATTCGCCCCCCCTTTTATTACAACTGACTCTTAACCCCTTCCCGACCTGTGACACAGCGTATGTGTCATGAAAGGATCGTGGTCCTGATGGTCGGGTGACCGGGGTCACTGAAAGGTCACCCTACCCGCAGGC
>VIAB01008762.1:0-11791 GCA_009801035.1 Oophaga pumilio
CTGAGATGACGAAAACTAAATCTCCAAGCACGCCAAAATACTCGATCTCCCGAGCAACGAGCATACTCGCTCATCACTACTAATCATCTCAAGGCAATAGTGGTATTCTAACTATGCGGCTCCTGGACACCCTGTTGTTTGACATCCCACAAGTCTTGGTAGAACTGTCTGGTGTTGGTGGAGCACTGACTTTGGTCAGTCAAGAAAGTTATTTCCCTTTCGCTGTGGCATGAATTCAGTTTTTGGGGCAGATTGTACAGGGACATCCTTAGATACTATTTCCGTCCACTGTTAATAGACTTGCTGTTGTTTACAGGCCAAGATTGTTAATAAATCCATGAGCAGTGGGAACCGGGTTTTTGATGTCTTGTTCTCGGAATCAGTGGTGGTCTAAGACTCCAGGCTTCACCTCTGTGATCTCGCTGCGTATCTGACATATTAGAAGATCGTATTGACTGGCTTTCTCTGTACAAACTGCTTTTTCTGTTTTAGATCACTGGTCCTGACAATAAAGGCATTTATAAAGGAGACCGGGAGTCCAGTGGGAAGTACACCTTTGCGGCACACATGGATGGGACTTACAAATTCTGCTTCAGTAACAGAATGTCAACCATGACTCCGAAGATAGTGATGTTCACTATTGACATAGGAGAAGCCCCGAAGGGCCAGGACATGGAGACAGAGGGTGAGTTGCTTACTTCACTGATAAAATAAGTATATACTGTATGTATAGTATTCTTTATTAACCATTGAGGGCTCAGAACAAGTCCAGTGAATCTGACAGTACCTTTTTGCTATGTAATATGAGAGCACCTTGATGTTGACGCTGAGACTTTGATTCTAGAGCTGTGTCGCTCACTAGGCTGTGTTTTGCTGTTTCAATATAGTTAGTATTAAATTACTAGGAGATTATCTCAAGAGGACTAGATGTCTAGTGCCTCCTGGTCCAACCACGTACCCACCACTGATTAGCAGCTTTCTGTCAATATACAATGTACACTGCTTATCACTGGTGTGGGAGGGTGATGCCCAGCTCCACATTCTGAGCTCTGCTATATCCTGTATCAGAGAAAACTGATTATCACAACTGCTGCACCCAGTAAACTAAGTGACATTGCTGGAATCAGGGTCTCTGTCCCTACATCATGCTGCTGTCAAATTACATAGCAAAAACCTTCAGACAGATTCTCTTAAGATTTAAAATATGCAGTTGCCAAAAGAAACGTCAAAGGATCCGACCCATTCAGTCCCTATTTCTGGCAAACAGGTTTTCTCTAGAGATATGATCAGTGAGGCTTTCACTGCTTTCGTCTGCCAGTAATCTCATCTTCATGGAGTCACCAGGGCTAATCGTCCTGAAAATACTCCGGTTTTAAAGAGGACCTGTCATTTGTGAAGGCTCCTTTCACACGGCGTTTTTGCCCACGTCAGCGCATCATTTTCGGGCGCAGTCTACTATGTCTGAACGTCCGCCTACAGTAGGCGTATACGCTCAAAAATGGTGTTCATCAGAGCGCACATTGACTAGTCGGCACCATTCTAGTCTATGGCCCCATCGCCGAATACGTCCGAATCCAGTTTTTCAGGGGGTCTTCATTCAAGCCCTGACGGGACCTTGGAAAATTCCCTGGTTCTGGAGAGAATATCTCTGCAATGCAACATGGGAAAAAACTGCAGTTTCGGGAGCTCAGAGTTTATTTATTTTTCTTTTAAGGTATTTAATGCAATTATTTTGAATAAATGACAGGAATTCTTTAACAACTAGTCCATCGAGACAGATATGTCTTCTCCAAGTGACAGTAGTTATTAAACGTTACCTGTGTTCCCTTCATGTGTTCTCATCTTTATAATTCCCCTAGGTGGTGGAGATACATGGGACGGTATGTCTTCTGCTGTCTGGTGATGGTCGCCTGACGACATGCACATTAACATTACTATACAACCGTTTCTTGTAACCTAACCCTAATCTCTGTTGCCATGGCCGTGGTGTGAGTTGGCCCAGATAGTGATGGGACTGGTTTGGCTGGCACTTGCCTAACCAGCGTTGTTGACCCCGGTTGGCATGCTGTTTGCTGTGATTTGTCTCAGCAATTTGTTTTAAGTGGAAACTCAAACTCAGTATTACTTTTAGTTGAGAGAGATGTTTTTCCTATTAGGAAAACACTCCCGTTTTCCAGCAAGGCTTGAGTGGGGGTATGTTCACATTTGAGACCTCAGAGACCCCAACAGCAGAAGATCCACTCCAAATCACACAGACTTTGGGGCTGATCTGTCTGTGAACTTGAAGCTACAGATAAAATCTAAGAAAGAAAAATATGACACTTCCCTCAACTTAAGGTACTGTCACACTAAGCGAGATCGCTAATGAGATCACTACTGCGTCACCGATTTTATGACGCAGTAGCGATCTCGTTAGCGACTTAGCTGTGTGTGACATGTAGCGGCGATGTGGCCCCCGCTGCGATGTCACTGATCACTTATGAACGTTCTGAGCCGTTTTTTGGTCGTTGGTGTCCCGCTGGTGAGCCTGAATCGCTGAGTGTGACACCCTTTATGAACGACTTCACCAGCGTCGCAGGTGGGACTAGGTTTTCCCAACGACCGCAGAGGTCGTTATACAGATCGCTGATCTCTGATGAGATCTTTGTGTTTGGAAGCTAACTAGCGACCACATATCGATCGCACTAGCGATCTCGCCAGGTCGTGTCGTTGTCGTGATCGCTAGTGCGATCGCTAAGTGTGACAGTGCCTTTACACTTCTAGGTTTCCTTTGCAATTTGCCTGCTAGCATCTGTACAGCCCGGTCGCCTCCAATAATGTCTCTTCACATGTGACCACTGCAGCCTGTGATTAGCTGCAGGGGTCACATAGAATGAAACGTCATCACCGGAGGCAGGGTACAACTTTATCATATAGATTAGTCAGGCCTCTACCAATCAGGAAATACTGACTTACCTTAGCTATTTGCCACCACTTACTATGGTGTAAAAATCCTTGCGTCTTTTTAAATGGACAGCACATAATGACTGTTCAAACCAAGTACAGGCGCTCGGTACATCATGGTGGGGCTAATTCTTTAAGACCACCATATCACCTTTTTGTTCTCCCTCTATCAAGCTAGAGCAGGGGTGTAGGGGGAAACAAGTAGGTGAGAAGGTGTAGTTAGATGTTTGGCCTCACTATGATGCATCGAGCGCCTGTGCTTGGTTTGAACAGTCATTCTGTAACAGTTTCTTTAGGTTCAACATTCTTATATAGTAATCTCATGTTAGTGGTGATTGCTGGTATTTTCATTTGACTTGGTCTGTCTGAAGGGAATTGAGGAAATTGTAACTTTTATTAAAGGTGTTTCCAGTACATGGGCATTGATAACCTATCCTCAGTGTAGGGCAGGGTTTCTCAACTCCAGTCCTCAGGACCCACCAACAGGTCATGTTTTCAAGATTTCCTTAGTATTGCAAAGGTGATGAAATTAATGCTTTAGCAGGTGATAATTTTATCACCTTTGCAATACTAAGGAAATCCTGAAAACATGACCTGTTGGTGGGTCCTGAGGACTGGAGTTGAGAAACACTGGTGTAGGGCATAAATACCCAGTCAGTGGGGAGCCAACACCTGGCAGCCCCATAGGAGCTGATCTGCAGTGCCCTGGGAGCGGCCACTCAACAGTGTGACGAAACGGTAGGGTGTCAGTCACCCTCAAAATCAACTTAAACTACTCATCCATTTTTTGGTGGGATAAAGCCCCTATACAATTCATATATGCGTGATGGATTTCTCTTCTGTAGTTGTACAGAAAAGGTTTTATTTCATGCAAGTGAGGGCTCCTTGCTGTGCCTTTCCCCCTCTCAATCAGTATGCCATCACCTCCCCTGTGCTTTATGACAGTGCTCACTTACCCAGAGCAGTAGTATCCTCAGCCCTGCATGTGTGCACTGACGACACAGGGGTTAGCGCACATGGTGTCAGTGCAGGCCCGCTCTCCTCCCTTTTCCCTGTCTGCCACCTGCTGGCTGCACACAGGATCACACAGTAGTGAGAGGCTGTCAACTATAGGACTATATAAGAACTTTAAATCGAGTTTTGGGGATGGCATACTTCTGTTTACTGGATATCTTGTTTTAATGCATTTTTCTCCTAAAAGTGGAAAGAACGGAGGCCCTGGTACCCTATTCCGCCCAGCTGCAAGTCCACGACTAGGATACATCATAGTGAAGCAGCAGTAGGACACGTGCCTTACTGTCCAGTGTCTATACAGCGATGGAAGAACAGCCAGTCACTAGGCTGTTGGTGGCATAGGGTACAGGCAATGGCTCCAGGTGTTTGCTACCTAACCTGAGAGCGGCCTGATAGGCAGGCAGAGACCCCAATTCCAGTGATGTCACTTACTGGGCTTGTCTGTGTTATTGTTTTTATATAAAATGGTTTTATCAACAGCAGATTATAACTAAAGGATTAGTACACCTGCTGCCAGGAAGTCCAAGCACGTCTCCATCTCCGATTATCAGCTTAATGCTTATGCACAGTTGTGCATACAAAGCAGCCAATCAGGGGTGGGATTATACAGAGCTCGGCATTAAGAGAACTGGTAGATCTGCAGCAGATAATAGTTTTTAATCCAAACTGTAGCAAGCAGCCCAGTAAGTGGTACATCGCTGGAATCAGGGTCTCTGCCCCTACATCATGCTGCTCTTGGATTACATAGCAAAAACCTTGTGACAGATTCCCTTTAAGTGGTGCATTAGAGGATATGCCTGACAATCACGCTATTAGAATGCCTGCTATTTGCAGTCTTCTCTGTTGGGAATGATGAACCAGGGCCACCCGCTGTGGTAATTGGGTGGGGGCTATAATTTGTGATCAGAGTTATGGAAGGAAGGCACACAAGCAGAGCTACAAAGGAAGTGTTATGTGAATGTGTCACCACTAATAAATTACCCGTGTGCTTTATTATTGCCATGTTTTGTGTGTTGCGGAATTACTGAGTGTTTTCCTTTTGTACTCTTGGTGTATTCTTACTCTGGATAAGTTACGGTTACTGTGGTCTATCAGTGCATTTCTCCCATGCCATGCGTTCACTGTGTGATATTCTCACGATATATGACGACTTGTTCACGTGTTATGCAGCACACCAGAACAAGCTGGAGGAGATGATCAATGAACTGGCCGTGGCCATGACAGCTGTGAAGCACGAGCAAGAATACATGGAAGTGCGGGAAAGAATACACAGAGCAAGTGAGTCCTCATATTCTGAAAATGTTGTTAGTGTATGCAAGTACATATTATTATGAGTTGGTATTAGAAATTGTGCTTTTCTGTTTGTCACAAGTGAGTAAAAACATTAAACTAGGAATTTTTTTCTAACGATGAAATAAATATATACAGGTTCTATGTAGGGTTTAGACCCTATAGACAAGGGCTATCAGAATGCTATAAATGACTAGTGAACAGCCCTAATTATTAATGGCTCCACTGTGCAGCATAAAGTAAAGAAACCCCCCATACTTACCTCCTAGACGATTGCAGTTCCCCTAATGTTGGCTCCGTGTTCCCGGTGGTCGGAATTCCTTTCTCACGCTCAGCAGAGAGCTCATCTGGGAGCTTTCCCTTCCCATGTCTTCAGTCAAATAAAGGTTTTTTCTCCTTTGCATATTTCATTCAGTTTTTACAGTCACCATTCAGAATAAATGTTTTCCAATTTCTTTCAATGGATTTTTTTTTTCAAAAAACTTTATTTTGCACATTCCCTTCATTATTTTTCTCCAATACATTTTAATCATAAGCAATTAGCAATTTTTAATATACAATTTCTCTATGAACAAAACTTTGTGTACTCTTTAAGTATTTAAGTCTGTTCCTTGCTACTATGTACAATCTTTGTGGGGCTCCTGAAGAAGTCTGAGAACTTTGAGACAGATTGAGAATAAATTGCTGTTACCTTCTACACTGCATATTGGAATTATTTGTGGACACATCATCATTAGTGCAGGTTATCCACATCTCTGATTACCTCAATACCCGGAGGTCAGTTAAAGGGCATCGGTCAGCAGTTTCGTTATGTAATCTGAAGACTGCAGGAGATAGAGGCTGAAACACAGAATTCAGGGATGTGTCTCTTGTCAAAGTGAGATCTGTTGTTTAGTAACTGTGAATGATTTATCACTAAGAGATTAACATGCCGCACTAGTCTGGCATCGCCCCCTCCTGTGGTAAGCGGCTCACTGTCTATGGACTTTATACATGGAGAGCCTGGGGTGGGTGGGGTTAGGTGCCTCAGCTCTGCTTTTATAAATCTAAAAGCTCTGACTGTGTGAGAACCGCTGCACCCAGTAATCTAAGTGATACATCATTGGATTCAGCTTCTCTTTACCTACACCAGACTGCTCTCGAATGAGATAGCAAAAACCTGCTGACAGATTCCCTTTAACTTGGACATTGTCCTGTGACTGCTTCAGTCAGTTAGTGGCTGCTGACCCGCTACAGCCTTCACTATTTTGTCAGCAGCAGAACACTGTCTGACGGAAGGCTGACCACTGGGGGATGCAGCGCTGCTATCGGAGTAATGGCACTTGTCTGGGATATAAGTATACAGTTATTGTATTTTGCTCAGTGGAGCGATTAATAAAGGGTTGACCAGTAGTGGACAACCCCTATAATATGTGCTTCATGTGTATCTTGTCCAATTTGCACTAATTTTCTGTCTTCTCTCCGCAGTCAATGACAACACGAACAGCAGGGTGGTGCTTTGGTCATTTTTTGAAGCCCTTGTACTTGTTGCTATGACACTCGGACAAATCTACTATCTGAAGAGATTTTTCGAAGTACGACGAGTTGTTTAGGAAGCTGCACCTATTGTGTTTTTTGTTTTTTTTCCCAAATAATGATCCAAATTTTCTCCTAGAACCTCCCACCCTTCTTGTTATCTTGGCCAGACCAACATTAAAATTTAATTTTGCAATTTTTGGTTTGGGGAAATGCTCATTGTAGCACAAACATCCTGCTGCATTTGTTACCTTCAGGAAAGTCCCCTCGATATGAAACTCAAGTGACATTTTGGGAAGATCCTAGAGCCCGATCTGTGCTGTGTTACCGTCCGGATTGGAAGTACATTTAGTTAGATTTTTCTTTTTTTTACCACTTTACTCTTGCATTTTGTTTTAATGAAGACTTAGAGCCAAAGAGGTTCATGAATAAGATGGCTCAAAATAAGCCACAGAAATGTGATCTATAACATCTGTTCTGAGCAAATGTCATTCTCCTGAATTCATATGATAATTGTCGTGCTCTGTCCAGTGTGTTTTCTAATAATTCATTATTTGTGATGAGCGACCGTGTTCAAATAAGGTGTTATCCGCAATGCTCGTGTGCTAATAGTGTCTACTGTGTGCTTGAATAATATGTTCGAGTCCTCGCGGCTGTTTGACAGCCACAACACATGCAGGGATTGCCTGTTTGGCAGGGATTAGCTGTCTGTTAGGTAATCCCTGCATGTGTTGCTGCTGTTGCCGCGAGACATGCAATCGCAGGGACTGGAACATAGTATTCAAGCACGCCGAAGATCCTCTATTGGCACACGAGCACGCTCGCTTATCACTATTCATGATCTAGCAAGTTCTGCCTGCAAGAGAGTCGGACACTGGTAAAAGCTTTGTTTCTAGATGCCCAGAAGTGCTCATTTGTCCATAACAAACATTGAAAGGGATTTCGTGGTTTAGAAACACAGGACTGCTTTTATCTGAAAACATCACCCCACCTGTCAGCAGGTTGTGCGTGGTATTGCTGCTGAACCTTAGGCTAGGGCTATTACAGCAACACGTATTGCATGACAGCAATTTTCAGACACGTTGCATTTTAGAGCTGTGATTTTTCTGTAAAAATAAAGGCCAAATCTTACATAAGTCGCAGTCACACGTGGTTTGCATTGAAGTCTATGGCAAGTGAGTTGCGTGCAACCTGCAACAGAACAAGTAAGTGACTCGGGTGCCATGTCTCAATGAGACACTGCGATTTCAATGTCTCACAACACGGCACCGTGTAGCCTTAATCTGAGCTGCAATGCTGGACCCAACCCTTGGACAATGTGGCACTGTAATATTAAGCAGCCATTCTTTCTTTTTCTAGCCTCTCCCGAGACCAGTAATAACTTGCGCTGGTTTTTATTTTTCTCTGTTGCTTTAAAGCGGCAGCCTATAGTTGCAGAAATTTGCTTTATTCTCATTCCCTGCTATGCAAAGAAGGCAATTTTAGTTTTTTAAAGGGAATCTGTCACCCCAAAAATGCCATATCAAGTAAAGATATGGCTGAATAGAGCGTCCCATAACTAAGCTAACGGTGGGTATCATATATCATGATACCCCCGTTTTCATAGCAAAATACCTTTTTAAAGTTGGTGATTGAACGTGTCAATCACTGCAGTCAGGTCAGGAGGGCGGCGGTTTTCATGTCTTCCCCCGCCCCCGCTCCTCGTCATCTGTTGCGTATCGCCGTCTGTGAATACCACAGACGGCGTTAGTTTCCCGCAATTGCGCAATTCAAAATTCTGCCCAGCGCATGCGCAGTATGCTTTGCCCAGCAGTGGGCAAAGCATAAAATGACTACGGCGCATGCGCTAGTCTTTCCTTGCTCCGGAAGTCGTCCAAGGCAAGCAGTAATTTCCGGGGCAAGGAAAGACTAGCGCATGCGCTGTAGTCATTTTATGCTTTGCCCACTGCTGGGCAAAGCATACTGCGCATGCGCTGGGCAGAATTTTGAATTGCGCAATTGCGGGAAACTAACGCCGTCTGTGGTATTCACAGACGGCGATACGCAACAGATGACGAGGAGCAGGGGCGGGGGAGGACATGAAAACCGCCGCCCTCCTGACCTGACTGCAGTGATTGACACGTTCAATCACCAACTTTAAAAAGGTATTTTGCTATGAAAACGGGGGTATCATGATATATGATACCCACCGTTAGCTTAGTTATGGGACGCTCTATTCAGCCATATCTTTACTTGATATGGCATTTTTGGGGTGACAGATTCCCTTAAAGTTAGGTTTTTTTTGCCTGGTGGACAGGAAATGTGAATGAAACAAGTCTTCATCGATCAATAAATTGTCAGTAACCTTGTGGCAAGTTATTATTCTACTGCTTTGCTGATGTTGGTGTATTCCATTTTATTCATTCTTAGCGATTACCCAAGATTAAAGCTAGCTATGGACAAGTTTGGCCAAGAGTGGTAACACCCAATGTTATTTCTATAGATGGGGGGGATATCAGATTATCCACAGATCCTACCACAATCAACCAACCAGCAAAACATCGCTACACCATACTGCTGTGTAACTGCAACCCAGTGCATAGGTATTACCGTAAATCATATAATCCGCTATTAGAGAGTATAGTGATCATAAAGTATCTGGGAAGAGGATACAACTTGAATTGAGCAGATCACACTTTCATCCCACAGTCCGCATGTTGTATATTTGACCTCATAAAAACCTGATTGAGCAAACGAACCGAGAAGAACATCCTGCCATGTTGTAGAATGGATCCTTAGTAGTGATTAGTAAATGTACTCGGATAAGGTGCTATCTGTGCATGCTCTGGTGTTAACAAAGTGTGTTCGGCGTGCTCAAAAAATATGTTGGAGTCCTTGCTGCTGCATTTCTTGTGTCTATTTGTCAGCCGCAACACATGCAGGGATTGCCTGTTAATTCCTGCATGTGTTGCGGTTGTCAAGCAGGTGCGGGGACTCCAAAATATTGCTCGAGCTTACCGAAGTCACTGTTAGCCCCCGAGCATGCTCAGATAACACCTTTTGCGAACACATTCGCTCATCACTGATCTTTAACTATTTGTCTAATAGTTCTCTCACCACCTTGGTAATTTTCTACTTGTTTTTTGGGGGAAGCATTATACGGTGTGCAATATCTTGGCTGAAATAAAACTGCTATATACTAGGAAGTTTGGGGTCATACCCTGATGTCATATTTTTGCTCCAGTTGCTTTACATTTTTTTTTAGTTTTGATGACATTTTTTAGGCTTTGTTTCAATGTAGTTACACTTAGAAATCTACACCATTTTGTTTATTTTGCAGGGGGAGGAGGGAACAAAGTTATCAACTGTTTGTCGGCTTGATAATGGGATTAATATGGCTTCTGGTGTCGGTGCAGATCGGGATTATTTAGTGAATTATGTAAATTGTTTTTTTATTTTGTTTATTTTTTTTTGTCTTTCTCTGGACGCAGAAGGAATCTTTGCAAGCAACATAACAGTTTTGTATAAATAAGTTTTCTTATGGGTTTCCATGTTTAAAGAATATTTTCAACCTTGGGCTAAACTTCTCGCACAGCAGGTTCATAAGGATGGTTCTTACGTTAGGACTTGCTTGCCAATTGGTTTTGAATTTCACTTTCAAATTGACTTTAAAGATGTACATTTACGAAAGGAATGCTTGTCTGAATATTACCCAGGTTCAGTGAAGAATAAAACATTGTTTAACAAAAATGGTGTCTTAATTCTGTCTTTGTTTTGTTTTGCTTTTTGTGGATATGCAATATTTATCACAATTTTTGAGTCAAGAACAAGTGTAGAAAAAAAGAAAGAGAAGCAGTAAATGTCTGTAATTTGTACTTTTCTTTCTTTTCGGATCCACTCCTGGCTTTACGCCATCCAGTCTTAAAGCTGGGGTGCTGACTGCTAATTTCAATAACTAAGGCAACTCCATTCTCAGTCTCTTGTTCACACACTGCAGCGGTCCTGTAGGACATGCTTGTTCCATTAAGTGCTGGTATTACCCATCAAATATTAAAGGTGGTGTTCCATGGATAAGAATTAACTTTCAAGGGGCTCAATCATTGGGCAGGGGAATCGATTAGAGCGAGTATCACTCTTTTTTAAACTGTTTTTATTGAAATACATTATTTTTTACATGCATCAATGCAAATACCTGAAGTACATACTAATGACAAAGATTAACCAAAGCCTACTATCATATGCGCGCTAGGCTGTCATGAGATGGTGGGTAGCAAAATAACTTCAGGTATAATTACATTGATTCAAAAGGACAATAAACTAAAAACTGGAAAGGGGGAGTGAAGAGAAGAATATGTCTGAAACCGGTTCATCTCTTACATAATGATCACCCAACATGGGTGCGCAACCTTAAACTGTCTTTGAGAGTTGTGCAGAACCCATTGACACCCAGAAGCATCTCTACGCAGCAGTTCTAAAAATATTTCTATATAAACGCTTCTAGTAGTAGTTGCTCTTAATACCAGACTGTTGGTTGAAAACACTTAACTCTTAAGGTACTGCCACACTAAACAATTCCGCTAGCGATCACGATAACGACGCATACTAATGCGATCGCTAGCGGGATTGTTTCTATATCGCTAGTAGCAGCCTATTTTAGCGATGTCGTTAAGGACGCTATCGCGGTTAGCGATCTCCTTAACGACTTTAGCGGTACAAAAGTACCGCTAAATCGCTAACAAAAGGTGCTACACTCAGCGATATATACTTACCAGCGGGGGCGCTGACGATAAAAATAGGGTCCGGAACGATGAGAACGACGAGCGAGATCACAGCAGGATCTCAGCAGGGGCCACGTCGCTGGTAGATGCCGCACACAACAACATCGCTAACGGGATCGCTAAATAGTGACGTTTTTTAGCGATCCCGTTAGCGATGTTGTTTAGTGTGGCATACCCTTTAGCTTGTAGGTATTGGAAAGAAGGGAATATGGTGGTAGAGTACATACAGCGGTCCGCTAAGAGGACCAGGTGTTTAACCCCTCAACGATCGC
>VIAB01008763.1:59539-80861 GCA_009801035.1 Oophaga pumilio
TCTTTCCAAGGGTAAGAGGAGAAATTGGACCCCAAAATGTTATTGCGCAATTTGTTCTGAGTACGCTGATAGCCCCTATATGGGGGTAAACCCCTGTTTAGGCACATGACAGAGCTCGGAAGGGAAGGATCACCGTTTAACTTTTTCAATGCAAAATTGGCTGGAATTTTGATCGGACACCATGTCACAATTGAAGAGCTCCTATTGTGCCTAAACAATGGAAACCCCCACAAGTGACACCATTTTGGAAACAAGACCCCCCAAGGAAATTTTCTAGATGTGTTGAGCACTTTGAATCACCAATGGCTTCACAGAAGTTTATAACATAAAGCTGCGAAATTAAAAAATCATATTTTTTCCACAAAAATGGTCTTTTCGCCCCCAATTTTTTATTTTCCCAAGGTTAACAGGAGAAATGGACCCCAAAAGTTATTGTGCATTTTGTCCCAAGTACGCTGATGCTTCATATGTGGGGGTAAACCACTGTTTAGGTACATAGCAGAGCTCGGAATAGAAGGAGCTCTGTTTGACTTTTTCAACGCAAAATTGTCTGAAATTGAGATCGGACACCATGTCACGTTTGGAGAGTCGCTGATGTGCCTAAAGAGTGGAAACCCCCCCACAAGTGACCGCCCAAGGAACTTATCTAGATGTGTGGTGAGCACTTTGAACCCCCAAAGGCTTCACAGAAGTTTATAACGCAGAGCCGTAAAATTAAAAAAAATCATATTTTTTCCACAAAAATTTTCTTTTCACCCCAATTTTTTTTTCCCAAGGGTAACAGCAGAAATTGGATCCCAAAAGTTATTGTGCAATTTGTCCTGAGTATGCTGATACCTCCTACATGGGGGTAAACCACTGTTTGGGCGCATGGCGGAGCTCAGAATGGAAGGAGTGTCATTTTCAACGCAAAACTTGTCTGGAATTGAGATCGGACGCCATATCGTGTTTGGAAAGCCCCTGATGTGCCTAAACAGTGTAAAACCCCCAAAAGTGACACTATTTTGGAAACTAGACCCCCCGAGGAACTTATCTAAATATGTTGTGAGCACTTTTAAAGTGTTTCACTAAAGTTTATAACGCCTGGCCGTGAAAATAAAAAATCATATCTTTTCCCGCATAAATTATCTTTTAGTCCCCAATTTTTAATTTTCCCTAGGTTAACAGCAGAAATTGGACCACAAAAAAGTTGTTTTCCAATTTGTCATGAGTACACTGATACCTCATATGTGGGAGAAAGCTGCTGTATGGGCACATGTCAGGGATCAGAAGTAGTGACGTTTTGGAATGCAGACTTTGATGGAATGATTTGCGGGCATCATGTTGCATTTGGAGAGCCTCTAATGTGCCTAAACAGTGGAAATGCCCCACAAGTGACCCCATTTTGGAAACTAGACCCCCAAGGAACTTATCTAGATGTGCCTTACAGTGGCAATGCCCAACAAGTACTCCCTTTTTGGAACTAATCTACTATTTCCTGGTATGGGAATTTTATAAGTGACCCCGGACCTCATTGCAGCTCAGCCTGGCCGGGAACAGAGCCCAGTGACCGGAGGTAACCTATATGGCGTCACCCCTGGTTACTGATGCTGCGTTCCCACAAGCTCATTCACCAGTGGTTTTCAGCGTGGACGGTCGCATCTAGGCATTGTCAAAGTTGAAAACGAATTATCCCCCAGACATGGATTACAGCATGGGACAGAACGATGGACAGGTACGGTATATTGTTACTTTTTTACTTTACTTTTATTACAGGAGATCGAGTTCTTCGGTGGAATAGGCTAGATGGTAAGTATGGTTTAATTGAGAATATTAAAGGAGTCTGTGTCAATTTTTCATGTTTTTGTGTTTATTTACAATACAAGTATAGCATTAGTATGGATAGACGCTTCTCCATTGCTAAGCCATTGGCTTGTTGACACCTGATGATATATGTGCCTTTTCTGGGCAGATGCTGGCTGCTATTTTTAGGCTGAATGGCCTATATCAATGGCCCCTTACCAGCCTGAGAAAACCAGCCCCAAGCTTTGAGCTTTAGGAACGCTGGTTGTCAAAAATAGGGGGGACCCCACACCATTATTTTACATTATTTATTTAAATAATTTAAAAAAAAACAGCATGGGGATCCCTCTATTCCTGATAACCAACCTCATTGAAGCTGACAGCTGAGGATTGCAGCCCCCAGCTGTGAGTTTTGTCTGGCTGGTTATAGAAAATACAGGGGAACTCATGCTGTTTTTTCATTTGTTTATTTATTTATAGCACAGGTGGCAGCTGATGAATACCCCCATGAGCAGCTCATGGTGTCACTGTTATTAGCAGCAGCAGGGGTAGGCTGATGGGAGTAACAGTCCCATCAGCTGCCATCTCCTGTCTCTTTTATCACTTAAATGTAACTCTCATCATTCTCCCCTTCTCACACCGATCGCCGGCAAAGCAGGGGAGAATGATGAGAGCTGTGTTGAGCACCCAGCGCCAGGGAACAGCGCTTACTGTAATGCTTCTTCCCTGGCTCCCGTCCGTGTGGTATTGATGTGGCACACGTATGCCTCAAATGTGCCATATGTATTACAAACACGGACACTGACACCTCTGGTATCAGAAATGTGAAAGAGGCCTTATAGCGGGTTTTTATGCTCGGCAACTGTCACACGCTAAAAGATGCTTTTCTATTGCAAAAAAATAGTTTTTGCATCACCACATTTTGAGAGCTTTAAGTTTTCCATATTTTGGCCCACAGAGTCATGTGAGGTCTTGTTTTTTGTGGGACGAGCTGATGTTTTTATTGGTACAATTTTCGGGCACATGACATTTTTTGATCGCTTTCTATTTCGATTTTTGGGAGACAGAATGAGCAAAAACCATCAATTCATGAATTTCTTTTTATGGGGGTTTATACCGTTCTGTGTGTGGTAAAATTGATAAGGCAGTTTTATTCTTCGGGTCAGTACGATTACAGTGATACCTCATTTCTATTTTTTAATATTTTTTTATGTTTTGGCGCTTTTATATGATAAAAACTATTTTATAGAAAAATAATTATTTTGCATCACTTTTTTCTGAGACCTATAACTTTTTTACTTTTTTGCTGATGGAGCTGTATGCGGCTCGTTTTTTGTGGGACAAGATGTTGTTTTCAGCAGTTCCATGTTTATTTATTTATGTATGCAAATGAACATTTTTTTCTCAGAAAACATCTTTGTGGCACTATAGCAGCTTCAGTTTTTTTCTCATCCCTTTTTTTTTCACTGAGGCAAGTAGACTGTCTAGACTTTTTCTTATCGAGCTAACAAATAAAGTTGCACTCTGTCGTGCAATAGCATGCAAACATGAAATATTTGAAATTGGAATTGCATTATTGCTCTAGAAAAAAGGGAAAAAAAACAAAGATACTTAGTGCATAAATTGGCCAATTCATGCATGCCCAGCAGCTACGGCAAAGCGATCTTCTTTGCTGGGACCTTAATCTAATGTGACTCTAATAGGCTGATTGCCTACATTTTATATGGGGAGATAGGATCCTGCTTTCATTAAAACCGCTATAGGCTGATGGGTGGAGTGCTCTGTCAGAGGGCCTATGTATAAATATCAAAGATTGACCATCACTTCCAAAGAGAATACTTATCTGAACAGGTGCTGGTATTTGTATCCATAGGCCCTTTGACTGAGCAGTCTGTCTGAACACTCTTTATAGAAATCATGGACATTGTATCCTGCAGACTCAAGAGGAGATAGACCACCCAGCTTATCATCCACGCACAGTTCACAAGCCTGCATTTCTGATGGTTTTGGAGCTGTTTTACTGCCTATGACCTGGGCAGCTTTCACATCTTGAAAGAAACCATCGATGCAGGGCATTATATAGAGGTTTAGAACATCATCCATGCAATTTGTATCCCAGGACTTGCAATTTTCCAGCAAGTCAATGCTAAACCACATTCTGCATCCATCACTACAGAACGGTTCACAGAAGACTTCAGGTGATGAACTGACTGTCTACAGTCCAAACCTTTCACCAACAGAAAACATTTGCCTCATTATGAATCACAAAATCTGGCAAAAAAGACCTAGGAATATTGAGCAGCTAGAATCCCACATCAGACAAGAATGGGACAAAATTGCTCTACAAAAATCCCAGCATTTGGTCTCCTCACTTCCCAGACATTTCAAGACTGTTGTAAAAGGAAGAGGTGATGTTACACAATGGTAGACATAGTCTGCACCCAACTTTTTAAGATGTTTTGCTGACATAAATTTTTAAATTAATTTTTTTTTCAAATTAAATGGAAAATGTCTAATTTTCACCTTCTGATATGTATACTACAGCTCTGGAAAAAATTAAGAGACCACCACATCAAAACCCTGTCATGGGCAGCCCATTCTCCAGACCTGAACCCCATTGAAAACCTCTGGAATGTAATCAAGAGGAAGATGGATAGTCACAAGCCATCAAACAAAGAAGAACTGCTTAAATTTTGGCGCCAGAAGCAGTGTGAAAGACTGGTGGCAAGCATGTCAAGACGCATGAAAGCTGTGATTAAAAATCATGGTTATTCCACAAAATATTTATTTCAGAACTATTCCTGAGTTAAAACATTAATATTGTTGTTTCGAAATGATTATGAACTTGTTTTCTTTGCATTATTTGAGGTCTGAAAGCACTGTTTTTTTAATTTTGACCATTTTTCTTTGTCAGAAAAAAATACAAAATTGTTGTCAGAAGTTTATAGACTAAAAGAACAATTTAGATTTTGCTCAAAAATATACCTATAAAGAGAAAAATCAGACAAACTGAACATTTGAAAGTGGTCTCTTAAGTTTTACCAGAGCTGTAGGTTCTGTTGTAAATAAAATTTGACTTTTTAAAATCAATTTTGTGTGTGTGTGTGTGTGTGTATGTGTATATATAGCTGTATATGTTTGTGTGTATACATTCACACATTTCCCACATGTCATATTTAAAATACAATATACATGTGTAATTTATTTTTTTCTTTTCCCTTTTTAAACATACCAACAATGATAAAAAATGAGGAAGGCAATACATCATATAAACGGATCAACCTTCTGAGAATATGTTATTAACTTTTTGTTCTTGACTTAATGTGCAATAATGACCTTGCATGAATAGATATCTTTGTACTCAAATGACCATATCTCTTTTAGGGGATTTTATATTTGTCTTATTTGTCTGCGCTAGAGAGCATTGAGTAATTACCCTTCATTGTCAGTATGTGAAAAATCTGACTTATATCAGTGGAACAGCTGCATAATTATGTGATTATTTATACAATATCAGCAGTTACAAAGTTTCCATCCAGTTATATATGTCGAGAGTTATGCTATTCTTATTTTCCATATCACAAATATAGGCCCAATCAAAGTATGTAATCAGCAGCATTTAAAATTCTAAAATATGCAAAGGATGCCCTATATATGAGAGAGTTACTCAATAAAATATGTCCATTTAAATGCACTTGTAGTACTGATTAAATGAACTATGAAATGTACTAGAGGTATCTATTTGTAAATGTAATATACAGTGTTATTTCATTATTTTGTAGGGTATAGCATTCAATTTTTTATTTTTCCATAGCAAACTAGTTTTGCATTCATGTTCTTCTTAGACTTTTACACCCCAAAAAACGGAATACTCCAAATGAAACACAGATGAATCAATCACAATATAGCCAATGATATACACTAGAGGAGAGCACATAATTTAAGATTCTAATTCATTGGCTTCTTGACTTCTCCACATTTTCACCAAAAATTTGTTTTGTGCCAGAAAAATTTGCATGGTCCTCAATACTTTAGTTGGGGTGGAGGGATGGAGGGAGAGTGTGATTTTGCACCCCAGGAGTCCTGTTGCCACAGTGGCTTTGCCTCACTCTCAAGGGGTGATGTCATGCCTGAGAGCAAGGAGGAGCCCACTTACCAAGTAAAACCAGCATCCAGCACTTTTCCTGACTCCAGACCAGAAGGAGGAGCACTAACACCCGGTTTCAGGGGAGCTTCCCTATAAGTTCTGGCCTGGGGGCGGGTTAGTCAGAGTTTGGGAGAAGTCGAGTCTGAGAAGTGTGTGTGAGGGAAGAGTAGTGAAGTGGAGGAGAACCTGAGGAGTAGAGCTGCAACCAAGCTCACCCCAGTACTGAGCGCTAGAAACCGGACACCGGAGTCCTTGGCTGTGTGGGTACTGAAGTCCCGTCAGCTGAATCTGGAGGGCAGGTGATTGAAAGTCTTCTGGGCCCAACTAACACCTGATGGCACAGCAGCATATGAGAACCCAGAGTCGCCACGAGAAGCGACACCTGAAAAAGGCTAAAGGTGCCTGCCATGCGGGTAACGTCTGATTTCAACCATCAAACAGTGAGAGGAACTTGAGTGAGCTTAAAGCAGCAAGTACTAAAAAGGACAGCACAGTAGAAAGGCCTCTGAACCTATCTGTGAATAGGTGGACCCAAAATTGCTCTCAGGCTGCCCGGATCCCTGCTACCATGTGTTGTCAGTGCCCTGGACTGTGCCTTCAACCAACCAGTAAAGGTAAAGGGAACTACAGTCCCTGTGTTTCCAGTCATTTCTTGCACCCTCAGTCCTGGACTACAACCATAGCCATCATTGACTTTAACCCTTTAACTGCCCTGGGACCTAGCTCTACTTTTGGGGAGCACAACCATCTCAGCTGCATCACCATCAGCCCCAGCAATCTCCCACAGCAGCTTCGGCCATATATAGCTGAACACCGCAAGTGGCGTTACGTTAATTCCCCTATAAACTACCCCCATTACGTTTATCGCCATTTCACTGGACGCCCAGGACCACAGATCGGGTCACTGCTGCCATGACTACCCCTTTAAGAACTGTCCGGCCCAGCTTTGAATGCCCCACGGCCCTGGTGGGCACTCCAGTGACTGAAAGAGAGACAGAGAAAGAGACCCCAAGAATAATACATTTCATTTCAGTACGAACTGTCTAATATGCTTACCCAGTAAATCTGGAGATGGTATAGAATCCACTAGTCTTGTGCCTGCCTGTTCTCCATCAGTTACTGCTGATCTCTGAAATCCCACTGACATAATGACCATCAATGTATGATAATCTGATTGATAAACTTTGATTTGATGCTATAACTGCAGGATATTATGGGGAAGCCCACTCAGCTATGCATAATGACATTAGCCCACTATCTGATGCTTCACCAGTGTGGGAAATCAAAGAAGCAAATTTATTTTTTGTGAATTACAAATCAAATATCACAGTGTTCAGTATAAAGCAGTACTTATTTGTATTTCTGTAAATCCAGCTCTGTGGTCAAAGTAAGACACTTACTAGAAAGCAGTGACACAATAGGGTTTGGTTGTGTCTCTATTTGCTTTTGCCTTTTTCTTTTCTCTCCATAGACTTTAAAAGACAACTGTATTCTGATACTGCAGTGGTCTCAGTGGCCAGTTCATCTTATTATGACCAAGATGGATTTTTGTTGTTTTTCAGAGTTGATGAGTTCAAAAGGTAGAAAATTGGGGAGAAATGATTTATATCTTAAGAAAGCATCATATTTAACTGTTAAGATTGTGAGGTTTCTTAAACACTTCCAGAATGCAAATAGACAATAAACAATCGGTCAGCCCACTTTCAACTTTGCATTGATGTTCTAAAACATCTGTGTACATTAGAGTAACTGCATCCAGTCATTCAACTTGTTTGTGTGGGTAGGCAGCTGGCAGACACAGCTGTATTCCCCATAGAGAAGTTATGGCTTATTACTAGAGAGGGGTGAAAATTGTTCGGAAAACGTTCACCAATCTCAAAGTTGGCACAAATGTTGCACATTCGGATTCATGTTCGGCTTCAAGAGCATTTTCCTCAAAGTTGGCAAAATTTGCCCAAAGTTCGGAAAATGATCGAGTTTCCACTAAGGTTATGTGCACACAGAGGCTCTGATTGGCAGTAACGTTACCGCCGGTAAGATCGTTACCGTCAGTCATATCGCTGTGGGGTCACGCCGTCAGATGTTTGCTTGACCCCACAACTGTTACTGGGACCCACAGCAAAAAACTTACCACAGGTCACAGGTGTTGGATGATGAGAGACTACTACTCCCATCAGCCTATGCTTGCTGTCGCTATTAACAGTGTAGTCATCTTTAGGCGACTGAGCTAAAAGTAAAGAAAACAAAGTTAAAATAAATATATATTGGAAAAAAACAGTATATACTCACCTTACACCTAATCCTTGAAGCCCTTGTCTTCTGTAAAAAATAAAATATAAAAAACACCATATACTCACCTTAATGCCTAATCTCTGATGCCCATGTCACCTGGAAAAGAGAAAAAATAATAAACCACCATATCTTTCCGCCATAATCCATATTGTCCCACGATGATTCAGATTATTTGTAGAGCAGTCACATCAGCTGATGTGACTGCTCTACCCAGCAGCTAGCTACATGCTAACAGAAGCGTGTAATCACTACTGCAGTGTGTAGTGTTGAGCTTCGGTGACAAAGTTCACCAAAGTTTATCAGCTGGTGAGTCCCGGTGATCTCACATATGGCATCACTGCATGAGAAAGTTCTCACACAGCAGATGTACCATAAGTGATATCAATGGGGCTCATCAGTTAATGAATTCCAGTAAACTTTCTCACCGAAGCCCAGCACTACACACTGCAGGAGTGATTAACCTCTCCTGTCAAAGTGCCACTGCTCTCAAAGTCATCAGGATCATCATGGGGCATTATAGTTTATTTCTTCAATTCGAACAGATGAGAAATATGGTTGATTATTATTTTAATTCATTGACAGGGGACATTGGCTTCAGTGGTCTGGGTGATGACGTGAGTATGATTTGTTTTAGAGTCAATAAAGGAGTCTGTGTCTTTATTTCAAATAAAGGACTTTTATTCTAGGTGTGTGTTTTTTATACAATATCACTATATGGTTAGTGATTGGGGGGTGTTGTAGTTGCCTCTAAATTACTAATTTCTGAACTTGATGTCACCAGACAAAACAAAGGTGACATCAACCCCACAAATATGAACCTCTCTTGCCACTGCCACAGGGCAAGCGGGAAGAGCTTGGCAAAGTGCCAGATACGCCTACCCTGGAGTGAATGCAGGTTGCTATTTTTAGGCTGAGGGGCGCAATATCCATGGCTGCTTATGAGCCAGAGAATACCAGCCCCCAGATGTCAGCTTTAGCCCACAGCTGTCAGTGATTCAGGGCTGGTTATCAAAAATACAGGGGAACCCACATCATTCATTTTTATTATTTATTTATAGTGCAATTGATGGGTTAATTGATGCCACTTTTTCTAGTGTCTGCCCCTAATTTGAGCTGTTTTGGCAGCTTTTGGGCCCCCCTAAAGGTGCTGTCTATGCATTTGACTTTGCCTCCTCTTGAATTCAATGGTTTCAGCGAACTGTTCCACAAACTGTTCGATGAACATCGGGAAGTTCGGCAAACATAGCTGAACTGAACCGTAAAAGGTTTGCTCATCTCTACTTATTATCATTTTGTCTTCCTGATGAAACTGGACAAGTGCTGTGTACACACCGTATAGGAAGGTCTGACAGTGCTTCACCTCCGGACAAAGCATTCATGTGATCACTGGAAGTAGAGAGAGAATGAGCTGCTGAGTTCTAGGAGACACAGTCAACTCTGCTATTTAATCAGAAATTTCTGCTGTAACTGGAGCTAATGTACTAGACCAAATTGCAGGGAAAATTATGTAAAAATAAAATCAGTTAAATGTTGCAATGCACCAAATTTCTTTTATGTGGGACACACAATGTAAACTAAATGAAAAATAAATAAGTAAATAATGCAGCTTCCAATTCAAATCATTGTTGCCAGCCCCAACCCCATGAAAAATGAAAAAATAATGTACAGCTCTATTAAAATAATGTACCTGGTCAGGGATGAGGGTAAATGATCTGGTCTTGAACTGGTTAAATTAATTTGCACTGTAAAATTATACAAAAGTCTCTTTAGTGGCACAAGTTGATATCTGCAATTTTTGAACCATAGCAGGACCCAGGAACTGATTTAACATCTTTCCGACCTTAGACATATCCATATATCTTAGTTGGGAAGGACTTTCTGACCTTGGATGTATGGATAAGTCTTGGTAATTCTGCGCTCACAGCTCCTTTGCACGTGATCGCCGCCATGTATTCAGTGAATATGACAGCTGACATCCGGCTCTCACTTCTCCAGGCAGTTTAACCCCCTGAATGCTGTGATTGATATCCATCGCATAATTTAGGAGGCGGGGAGAGGGAGGGGGCTCCCTCTCTCCTCCAATCGGCACATCTGTGACATCTTCTCGAGGGTGTGATAATTGCCAAGGTAACCCAAGGTCATCATGATGACATTTGGGTCTTCAGGCTAGAAAGTTTGTTAGACCATGCTCAGAGAATGGTCTAACAAGCTTGTATGAGAGCAGAACTGACAGTTTCTAAAGCACTGCAATGCTTTATAAAAGCAATGAGACTACTGAAAGTGAAATTCACAAAAAGGGACTAAGTAAAAAGTAAAAAGAGTTGTATAAATTGTAGAAATATAGAAACAATTACAAAAGAAAAAAAAATAAAATATATGCTCCCATAAATAAGTATTTTTATGTACAAAAAAAGTACACGGATTTGGCATCGCTGTGTCCGGAGCGAACTGACCTATAAAACTGTCACACTAGTTCATCCGTTCAGTTAACACTGTAAAAAAATGAGACAAAAAACTATGCTTTTCATCATATTGCTGGACAAAAAGTGGAATAAAATGCAATCAAAAAGACAAATGTAAATAAAAATAGTATAGCTGAAAACATCATCTTGTCCCCCAAAAAACAAGCTTCCATACAGCGCTCAGCGTCGAACACTGCATAAGTGTGATCCAAAATGTTATGTAAAATGTTCCCAATAAACGCTTCAACTCAATCCAGAAAAAAAGCAAGTCCCCACTCATGTCTGTCATCTGTTACCAAAAATATAGGGTACTTCCACTTTACTGGTAGCAAAAAGGTTCTGGAAAAGTGCTAAGGCTCCTCAACCCGCAAAGGAAATTCAGGTAATTCAGCTCCCCATACCCAAATGCCCATCTCTTTTCTGAGTCCTACAATGTATCTAAACCACATTAAGCATCCACATGGTTTGCATTTCTGTAATGATGATTGCCTGCCTAATTTACTGGTCCATACCTGCAGAAGCACAAGCTTGGCATAATGTATTGGACACTACAGTGTACTGGGCACTGCAATGTACTAGACACTTCAATGCATTTGCACTAAAAATAACAGATTTTCAATTTTCAATCAGCAACATCCACTACTGCTTGTTTCTGGAAAACACCCATGGAGGGCAAATCATCACTTCACCAGTAGATACATTTTCAAAGTTGTATCATTTTCAAAATGGGGTCACTTGAGGGAGAATTCTGCTCTTCTAGCACTTAGGAGCTCTGTATATGGAGTCTGCAAACTATTTTAGCAAAATCTACACTCCAGGAGGCAATTAGCACTTCCTCCTTCCTGAGTCTTGCCATGTGGCTAAGTATTACTGTACAGCCACATACTGTATGTGGTGTTTCAATGTTCAGCAGAAATTGTGTGACAAATTTTGGTGCCATTTTATCCATTTTACAGTGTGAAAATGTGAAATCTGGGGATAAAACAAAAATGTTTGTGATAAAAATGTAATTGTTTTTTCTTCACCGCCTAATGGTATAAAATTCTGTCACACACCCGTGGTGTCAATATCACCACTGCACCCTTAAATGAATTAATTGAGAGGTGTAGTTTGTAAAATGGAGTCACGTATGAGGAGTTCTGCTGTTCTGGCACCTCAGGGACTCTTCCAGAGGGTTATGGTACCCGCAAACCATAACAGTAAAATCCACACTATAATATGACCCTCCATCCTTTCTGAGCTTTACACTATGCCTCAAAATTACTTCTCGATTACATGCAGGATATTGGCGCACTTAGGAGAAACTGCACAACAAACTGAGAGGTCCATTTCTTAGTATTAGCCCTTATGAATATTAAAAATTTGGGGCAAGAACAACATTTAGTAGTAAAAATGGTATTATTCTTCACCACCCAATGGCATACATGTGGTGTCAACTTGCTCACTGCACCCATAGATAAATTCATTGAGTTGGGTACTTTGCAAAATTATGTCACTTATGAGGGGCTTCTGCAGTTCTGGCACCTCAGGGGCTCTGCCAATATGACATGGTATCATCAAGCCATTCCAGCAAAATCTGAACTCTAATATGATGCTTTTTCGCATCTAAGCTTTGCACTGTGCCTCAAAAGTAGTTTTTGATTACATATGGGATATATGTGTACTCAGGAGAAATTGCACAACAAATTGTATGGTCTATTTAGCTCTACTTACCCATGTGAAAACAAAATATTTAGGTCAAAATCAACAAAAATTTAGTTTACATTTTCAAAGCTCAACATTATAAAATTCTGTGAAGCTCCTGGGGGTGAAAAGTGCTCATTACACATCTATATAATTTCCTTGAGGAGTTGTAGTTTCCAAAATGAGGTCAATTGTGCGGGTTTACACTGTTTAGGCATATCATAATATCATCATGAGCTCTCTAAACACAACATGACGTCCTCTAATGATTACAGCCAATTTTTAGTTAAAAAAATCAAGTGGCGCTCCTTTCCTTCTGAGCCCTGCCATGCACCCTTGCAGTAGTTTTCCTCCACATGTTGGGTATTTGCATACTCAGGAGAAATTGCAAAACAAATTGTACAGTGCATTTTCTCCTGTTGTCCTTGAGAAAATGGAAATTTTGAGGCTAGAACAAAATTTTGGGGGAAAAACATGATTTTTCATTTTCTCGGCTCAACATTATAAATTTCTGTGAAGCACCTGGTGGTTCAAGGTGCTCACCACACATGTAGATACATTCCTGGAGGGGTGCAGTTTCCAAAATGGGGTGACTTGTGAGGGGTTTCCACTGTTTATGCATATCAGGTTCTTTCCAAACACGACACGAGTACTCTATTAATTTCAGTAATTTTTGCATTAAGAAAGTCAAACTGTGCTCCTTCTCTGCTGATCCCTGCAAACAGTTGTTTTCCTCCACATGTGTGGTAATGGCTCACTCAGTTGAAGTTGCACAACAAATTTCTCATGTTACCTTTGTGAAAATAAAACATTTGGGGCTAAAGTAAAATTTTTGTGAAAAAAGGAAAATGTTCATTTTTTTTACTTCCACATTGTATTAATTCCTGTAAAGCATCTGAAGGGTTAATAAACTTCTTGAATGTGGTTTTGAGGACTTTGGGGAGTGCAGTGCAGTTTTTAAAATGTAGTCACTTTCAAGTATTTTCTGATAATGTATATAGGCTCTCAAAGACACTACAAATGTGACCTAAAAAATGGTTTTGTAAATTTTGTTGGAAAACTTAGAAATTGCTGATCAAATTTTAACCCTTCTAACTAACTAATAAAAAAAAACTATGCTTCAAAAATATTGCAGATGCCAAGTAGACTTGTGGTAAATATTAGTTACCGTATATACTCGAGTATAAGCCAACCCGAGTATAAGCTGAGGCACCTAATTTTGCCACGGAAAACTAGGTAAGCTTTTTGACTTGAGTATCAGCTGGGTATAGATTGTCCCCGGTCCCTGTCCTGCTGTGCATGGCTCCCCATTTCTTGTCCTGTTGTGCATGGCTCCCCTGTCCCTGTCCTGCTGTGCATGGCTCACTCCCCCGTCCCCTTGTATGCATGGCACACCCCCAGTCCTCTTTTATGCATGGCTCAGTTCCTCGGTCCTCTAGTATGCATGGCTTGCTACCCCTATCCTCTTGTATGCATGGTTCGCTCCCCGGGTCCTCTAATATGCATGTCTCTCTCCTCCGATCCCCTTGTATGCATGGTACCGCCCATTAAAGTAATGAATATGTGCTCCACGCCTATGGGAGTGGAGATGCGTGCATATTCATTACTTTAATGAGCGGTACCATGTGACCGCTGAATACAGGAAGAAACTGCTTTGCCGTGAGAACAGAGAGATACAGAGAGGATGTGCAGCCACCGCACGAGGAGGGGATGAGTATAATGTCACAGCTGCTGGCTCCTGCAAAACATACTCTCCCACTCCCCCTCCCCCACTGGCTTTCTGGGACACAGTGACAATGACTCATGTATAAGCCAAGGGGGCATTTTCAGCACAAAAAAATTTGCTGAAAATCTCAGTTTATGCACGAGTACATACGTTAATAACTATTTTGTGTGACATAACTATCTCTGGTTTAAGGACATGAAAATTAAAAGTTTGAAAATTGCAAAATTTTGACCAAATTTCCTATATTTTTACAAACACACTCAATTCATATCAAACAAATTTTGCCACTATCATAAAGCACAATATGTCAGAAGAAACTATTCACTGAATCTCTGGGATCCATTGAAGAGTTCCAGAGTTATTACCACATAAAGTGACACCAGTCAGAATTGCAAAAGTTGGGTTGGGCATGTTGATGAGATCTGGCTAGGGGGGATGAAAGGGTTAAACAGAAAATCCAGTTAGAATTCTCACATATACAGTTGAAGACTAAAGTTTATCAGTGGAGCACAGTAACTCTGTTTTTTTATCAGAACTCCTTTTTTTGAATGGCCTTCGGATCAATCTTGATGGGTGAACAATCTGTAGGAAGATCGATCTTGTGAAAGCCTAGGTCAGTCTACCAGGGTTTTCTGCAACCGTACCTTGATAGTATCATGCCATCGGGCTGTTGGTCTTCTTTTTTGCCTTGTTACTTCTGTTTTTTAGACCACAATGTCATTCTCCATTGATTGCTTTCTTCATATGATGTGTCCAAAGTAGATGCTTCTTATAAGACAATATCTTCTTGCTGTGACTTAAGTAAACGGCCAGATATGACATCTTTCAAGCACTGTGATGCAGTCATGATGCGACCAAGAACAGCAGAGGCCTGGCACCACTTGAGCTTTTCAATTGCTAATTAGACATTTCTCTATTTTTTTGGGGGGATGAAATAGTTGTTTATCCAACAAAACTGCATCAAATGTTGTTGCCTTGTTTTTTTCAAATTTAAATGTCTTTAGAATACAATAAAAAATCCAGTTCCTGCTGTTTTGTTTGTGCATTTATTTGCACAAATACTAATTTATGTAATCACTTTAGTATATTCATGCAGATAAGTCTAACCATCCCTAACACTGACCAAATGCATAATGTCTCCTTGCTGCCTAATATTATGCTAATATGTCATGGATTTATGTATTTTGTAATGATATAATTTTATTGATTACAGCCATTCTGAAACAGGAGCAGAACAGAACTGGATGACTTACGTTTTGTTTTTCTTGATTACCCCAATTTAAATGTATTACCACAGACACACATCTTTATCATTGTCCAGTTACACATAATAACGCTGCTTAAATTCAATCTTTTCTTGGTTCTTCATAATCTTGTTGCTTACCTTAACATTGTTGAGTTTTTTTTTCAGCAAGACAACATTATAATGGCATCTGGAGGTTACTGGAAATGATTTGCTACGGATTAATTATTCTTTGACACATATCTATAAGGAAAGATGTTGCTCATTACAAGAGATGAGATTTTTTTTTCCTAAATGTCCTTTATTAAACTTATAATCTATCTCACGGAACGAACAAGATGGTTTCTATGATTTTGCTAATAAAAGTTCCCTGTTTTTCTACTGAATCTATTAACAGGACACTTTTTTTTTGCAATATTCATTTGGAATTAACTAAAGGGCATAGTTTTAGTGTTTATTTCAGGCAATATAGACATGATAGCACAGAGGAATTGTTTATTGATTTGTTATTTTTAAATGTATATAATTCTCATGTGTTCACAAGAAATCTTTCCATCAATGAAAATGTGTGGGTTAAGTAAGTTTGGATGGATGCATTGTAAGACAAGTCTTGGAAAATAGTGAAATAGTGAAGATCTTGAACTAAAACATTTTTTGATTAGTAGCAAGATACAGTTGTGTTCAAATGTTTACACACCCAGGCAGAATTTTTGCTTTTTTGGCCTTTTTTCAGAGAATATGAATGAAAACTCATCCACTCATGGTTAGAGGTCAAACTACTGTGTTTTCTCTTTTTAAATCATAATGACAACCCAAAACATCCAAATGACCCTGATCAAAAGTTTACGTACCCTGGTGATTTTGGCCTGATATAACATGCACAGAAGTTGACACAAATGGTATTGAATGACTACTAAAGGTAACATACTCACCTGTAACCTGTTTGCTTTTAATCAATGTGTGCGCATAAAAGCTGAGTGAGTTTCTGGGATCCAGACAGACTTTGTCAACGAATCTATGGAAAAAGGTAGTTGAGCTGTATAAAACAGCAAAGGGATACAAAAAGATATCCAAGGAATTGATAATGCCAGTCAGCAGAGTTCAAAATGTTATTAACAAAGGGCTCTGTAAAAACAAAACCACGGTCAGGTAGACGAAAAAAAATTTTGTCCACAACTGCCAGGAATATTGTTCAGGATGCAAAGAAAAACCCACATATAACATCAGCTGAAATATTAGACTCTCTGAAAACTAGCGGTGTGGCTGTTTAAAGATGCACAGTAAGGAGGCACTTGAAGAAAAATGGGCTGCATGATTGCCAGAAGGAAGCCATTATTGCACAAATGCCAGAAAGTATCTCACCTACAATACGCAAAACAACACAGAGACAAGCATCAAAACTTCTGGAACAAGGTAATTTGGAGTGATGAGACCAAAATTTAAGTTTTTGGCCGCAACCATAAACGTTACATTTGGAGAGAGGCCTATGATGATAGGATCACCATTCCTACTGTAAAGCACAAAGGTGGATTGCTGATATTTTGGGGATGTGTGAGCTACAAAGGCACAGGAAACTTGGTCAAAGTTGAAGGAAAAATGAATGCAGCATGTTATCAGCAAATACTGGTGGCAAATTTGCAATCATCAGCCCAGAAACTGCGCATGGGACATACGTTGACGTTCCAACATGACAACGATCCAAAACACAAGGCCAAGTCAACCTGTCATTGGCTACAGCAGAACAAAGTGAATGTTCTGGAGTGGCCATCTCAGTCTCAGTCTCCTCCTCAGTCTCATATCATTGAGCCACTCTGGGGAGATTTCAAGTGCCCAGTTCATGCTGGACAGCTCAGGAATTTACAGGAACTGGAGGCTTTTTGCCAAGAAGAATGGGCAGCTTTACCATCTGACAAAATAAATAACCTCATCCACAACTACCACAAACGACTTCAAGCTGTCATTGATGTTGAAGGGGGCAATACACGGTATTAAGAAATGGGGTATGTAAATTTTTTATCAGGGTAATTTTGATGTTTTGGGTTGTCATTATGATTTAAAAAGAGAAAACACAGTAGTTTGACAATAAATTACTTCACCTCAACCACTAACCATGAGTGGAGAAAAAATTTTGGTGTTATCATTCATATTCTCTGAAAAAAAGGCCCATAAAGCAAAAATAAATTCTGCCGGGGTGTGTAAACTTTTGAGCACAACTGTATATGGTAATGCACATATATAATAAAGTGTCATTTTTTTATACATACATGGTTGAATTCATGCAGCCAGTGCCTGATATATGCTGCTTGTGGATTGGGCAGCATTTATCAAATGTCCAGTTCCCTTTACATAGGAGGTGATCACTGATTTGCTGTTCTAGAAAATGGATGCTGCAAATTTTGTAGCTTCATTTTACATTTGCTTAAGGCCACTGGATCGAAACTCAGCCAAACAGTGGGATTGTGGGTAATGGACCCCTATTGATCTGATATTGATAACCTATTGAAAGGTTTTCAGTAGCCAATCTAATGAAATTTTAATTTGCCAGGTTTGATTAATTTTCTCACCAATTTAAAGTGTTCTAAGTCTGCCAGCTGCCACGAAAAAAAATTATCCTGCCATGAAAAAAATTATCACACCATTCTCCTTCCTTCATAAACAAATCTTCTTAATTTCTGTGCTGTCACACACTATCTGTACAGTTTAGTGTGTAATTGTCTTCTCTTCCTATCTATAATGGCTGAGCTGTGAGATGTAATGTACACTCACTATCCAGATTCACTGCAAAATTTGTTGTACATTTCCTGCTTCTGATTTTATACAGACTATAAAACTCCCTGCTGATAGGCTGTGCTATACCATGTTATATGATAGCTGCAATTCAATATAGGGCAGCTAAAAAAAATGTCATGTAATGTTCATGTTTGTTTGGTTCGGTAAATTCCTAAAAATGTCAACACAAGTTTTCTTTGGGTTAACATAATTAATTAAACTCAATAAATCAATTTTAAAGGCCAACATAACACCTTTGATAAATAATTGTATACATGTCACGATCCATTTGGGGATCTGTGGCAGATCTATGTTTTTATATTAAAACTTTTTTTCTTTCAGGCCATCAGGTGGCCTGCTGGTGTAATTGCATTACTGCAGAGTTGCTGGATCAGCTGATGTCGGTGATGACCGCGCCCACCATCCTTTATAGAGTCACCTGATGCATCAGCTGACTGTTGGTGATACAGGTCCTTCTGGAAACCAACAAAGCAGGAGAAGGAGCTTGCTGAGTGCAGTGGTGCTTCAGCTATTACCTTGATCTGGTGACTTTATCCTGCTGTGTGGAATTTTGCAGCAGAAAGCTAAGTTGTGATGTTTTTGTTGCTTTTACCCTTTGTTGTCTGTTCCTTTCCTTTGTGTTTTATTAGTGCAGTGGTGTAACTAGTGTTCTCACCAGCCAGCTCACTACCTAGGGATTAGCGCAGGGCTTGTGAGGGTTTAAGGTATCCTGCTCAGTGACAGGGTGAAAGAACCTGTATAGGGCAGCACGGTGGCTCAGTGGATAGCACTGCAGCGCTGGAGTCCTGGGTTCGAATCCCACCAAGGACAACATCTGCAAGGAGTTTGCGTGGGTTTCCTGTGGGTAATCCGGTTTCCTCCCACACTCCAAAAACATACAGATAGGGAATCTAGATTGTGAGCCCCTTCAGGGACGATAATGTGTGCAAACTGTAAAGCGCTGCGGAATATGTTAGCGCTATATAAAAAAATAAAAAAATAAAGTATAAAGACGATAGGGAGATCAGGGCACATACTTATGTTAGTGCAGGAGGTGTTCATTTCCTTCATTCCTTATTGCAGGGCCCACCATTGTTAAAGATTCCCCTGTGTTCCCTTGTGTGTTTTGCCGTCTGGTGACCGACCAACCGTCGGGTTGCCTCACATCAGGATAGTCATTTCGTGACATTATCACCAATCGTCACATTTTTTTCTGGTGAGCCATGGCCCAAATGCAGGCCTTTGCCCAACTGCTTAAGACTTTCACCTATGAGCTTAAGGTGCTGCAGGGTAAGGTGGTGCAGCAGCAGCAGCAGTTGGCGGGGTTCTGGGCCTCGGCTCAGATGCAGGCTCAATCAGAACCCAAGATATCTCTCCCTGACAGGTTTTCTGGAGGGAGAGATACATTTTTGATTTTTCAGGAGGCCTGTAAGTTATACTTCAGGCTCCGCCCCCATTCATCTGGGAGTGAGGGAAAGCGTGTGGGGATTATTGTCTCCCTTCTCAAGGGTGATCCCCAATCCTGGGCCTTCTCCCTGCCGACCGATTTACCATCTTTATGGTCGGTGGATGGGTTTTTTGCGGCTCTGGCGCTGGTGTATGGAGATCCTGATGGTGTCTCCCTGGTGGAATCCCGACTCTGTAAAATCAAGCAGGGGGGCCGGCCGGCTGAGGATTACTGCTCAGAGTGCAGGAGGTGGGCCACTGGCACACAGTGGAATGACCCTGCCCTTAGGAGTCATTTTGTGCAGGGTCTATCCCCAAGGTTGCAGGATACTCTGGTGCAGTACGCCTCTCCCAGGTCATTGGAGGCCTCCATGTCCCTTGCCATCTGGGTGGAAAGATGACTGAGGGAGAGGCATACACAAAATCTGCCCCCTATTGTCCTTGCTAAGGAGGAGGACATACCGATGCAGGTGGACAAACCCATGCAGGTGGGAAGAGTTGGTTCCCAAATGGGGTTGCCTATGGTTCACCGTGGTGTGGGGCATGTTTTTTCTGAGGGCAGGCTGGTCTGCCAAGCTTGCACCAAAATAGTACTATCTAAGAAGTCGCGTTCCCCTGGTTGTGTGGAGGGAGTAGTCAAGGGAGTGTATATTTCCTCCATTTTTTCCCCTCACTGTACCCTGTCTGCTGAAGTGGTGGTTGGCAGGGCAACTGAGGATATATAGGTGCTTATGTACAGTGGATCAGGTGTCAATCTGGTGGATGCTCACTTTGTCCAAACTCTTGGCCTGAGGTGTACAACGCTAGCAAAATCCCTAAGCTTCCAGGCCATTGACTCTGTCCAACTCAGCCAGGGGAAGGTGACCCAAGTCGTAGATGATATACACCTGCGTGTTGGGACTCATCATGAAAAGTCCCTGTCATGCTACATCCTGGAGGGTAAGCCAACTCCCATTGTCTTAGTCCTCCCTTGGTTGAAAAAACACAACCCGGTCATAGATTGGCGGTCCACAGAAGTAGTCAGCTGGGATTTGTCGTGTGAGGACTCTTGTCCGGAGGCTACTGTCTCTGCCATCTTTCTACAACTGTCCCCTTCTTCTCCGGTGGGGGCAGCAGAGGTGCTGCCAGGAAGTAATAGCAAGTCTCAACCCTCACCACTAGCTAACCCTGGGAGTCGGAGTCCTCTTTGGAGGAGGGGTCAGGCAAGGGTGGCGGTTCACTCTGAGCATTGTGGGGGTGTGAGTGTGGTGACACAGGGGGACGCCTCTGTTGCCAGTTCCTCAAAGAGTTCACCATCTTATGGAAACGTGTGCATGGCAATAAACATTCAGGTCCGGACCTGTGTGTGAAGGAGTACGTGTGGGCGTCCACTAAAAACATCCAGTGGAAGTATGCTGCTGGGGTATGGAGTTCCAGGTTATTGGCCGTATCGGGTGTCTACCATTCTTGGCTCAGGGAGTTTCCAGATGGAGTTACCCCCAGTAATGCAGGTTCACAATTCATTCCCCAGGTCGGCGCTCTGGAGATTTATGGCGCCTCCGGAGCATACATTATTGTCATTTCATCAATCCGCATTTGCCATAAACCTGAGGATCAAGTTACCGAAGAGGTGAACTCTGGTGGATCGAGGCATCCTCATCATAGGTTTTTTTCTGGTGAGGTCCGGTGTTGATGGTCCTGAGGCACCTCATTGAAAGGGTGGTACGGTCACGATCCATTTGTAGATCTGTGGCAGATCAGTTTTTTTATATTAAAACTGCTGGCCTTTCTTG
>VIAB01008764.1:20386-60683 GCA_009801035.1 Oophaga pumilio
TAAATCTGCAGGGGGTTTAATACTACTTGTAGGCACTGTATGTATGTATGTGTATGATGAAGGAAAACAAATCTAGTTGGTGACGTGCACTATGCCGGTCAGCGTTAGGTTGGTGTTATGTTTTGTGTTACCAGCCTGTTGTCAGGAAGGTGGTGCATGCACTAGTCTAAATATACACTGGCAAGTTTGAAGTCTGCAGTGTGTATTGTACTGTAATACAGACATGATTAGTTAAGGTTACGCTTTTTTTTTTTTTTTTTTTTTTTTTTGTAGATCGAAATAGAATAGATTGTTATAGACATGTTGGATTTGTGCAGAATGATATCATGATATGGTGATCATAGAGACCGAGGAATCTTGATTGTTTCTGCAGCTGAATTTGACTTCAATATCCGATCTTGATTGACACACCATTAAAATATTGAGAAAATCGTCTTTAAACTTTAATGCTGAGTACTTAAAAATTAAGTTAGTAGAGATAGAGAGCAAGAGGCGCACGCTGAAGTCTACGTGTTAGGACAACACTTTAGTCGAGAAGTGGGCATCTAAGTTGGTGACAAGGCCAGTGGCTTTTAAACACCAGCAGTTTGGAATATTGCTAGGACTTTACTTCAATACCCAGTCCATTGGGGTTTAGTGACTGTATGTAGTCATCTAGAGCAGGAAGTGGGGAACCACAGGACCACGCGCCATTTACATACCCTGATGACCTTTTATCCAGCCCCTGGACAGTTCCTGGGTACCGCAGCGCTTGGGCCAGCAGCTGTATTTTGTTGGCCGCCTGCCCATTAATATCTTCTTACTGTGTAAGCACGTGCATGCAGTGTTCACTACTGAATGCTTAGGCGCGTGCAGTGAAAAATTACGCTCTGACACCAATTCCAACATCAGGATGAACTTTGTCGGCGGAGTTAGTGCTCAATTTGTACGGCACCCAAAAGATGGTATAAATATCCAAATAACCCTTGGCAGAAAAGAGATTCTCCACCCCTGATCTAGAGAGTTCATGATGCTTCCATAGTGCTGCTGTCACTTGAATCTAGTAATTGGCATGGGTCACAGTGGTTGGCCTTCCCATCGGCAGTCAAGTATTGGTTGCATCTTGTGGACAACTTGGCACTCAGGTAAATGTTGTAAACAGATAATTTTAGTTTGTGCAGGCAATCCAAAAATAAAGAAATGTTTCGGTCCTACAATGACCTTCATCAGACAGACTGCAGTGTGCACAGGGTTACAGGCAGAAACGAACGCTCAGGATACGCAGCAAGTGAGAATAGCCGGGCAAAGCATCAGAATTGGCGCATCTACAGTATTAGATGTGCCTTTTCTGGGTTGCTGCAGGCTGCTATTTTTAGGCTGGGGGGGCAATATCTATGGCCCCTTACCAGCCTGAGAATACTAGCCCCCAGCTGTCTGCATTAGCAAGGTTGGTTGTCAAAAATGTAGGGGACCCCCACACCGTTTTTTAAAATTATTTATTTAAATAATTTAAAAATATGGCGTGGGGACCCCTTTATTCTTGATAACCAGCCTTGCTGAAGGTGACAGCTGAGGGATGCAGTCCCCTGCTGTGAGTTTTGCCTTGTAGTGTTAAAATACGGGGGAACCCACGCCGTTTTTTTTTCTAATTATTTATTTACAGCGCAGGAGCTGGCCAATGAATATTGCCGTCAGCTGCTCCTACTCTCACTGTTATTAGCGACAGCAGGCGTCTGCTGATGGGAGCAGTAGTCCTGTGACCGGAGTTGAACTTTATACCTCAGCTGCGGGCTTACGCTGTCTTTTGACTGTGTGGGAACCGCAGCTGTCTTACTGGCGGTAATGATTTTACTGCCGATCAGAAGCAGTGTTTGACTTGCTGTCATGCACTTGACAGTGCGACAAACAGTAGCACAGACTTCCTGGTGAAGTCCGTGTTCGGTGTCCTTTCCCAAACATTAGGTGTTCGGTACGGACGCCGAACTTTACTGTTTGGGTTCGCACATCTCTGTTACTGAGTTTCTGATTGCTGCAGGCTGGCACTCCTGGTTGAGTGCTAGTTTCAGCCAGAATTGCCGCATCACTAGCCTGAGCTATGCTCGCTCTTATGCTGATATGTGAGGCAGGCTTACATCTGCAACGTAGGAAGCACATCAGGTCATGAGATTGGTGGCCGAGATCTGGAGTTAACAGTGCTCTCCTACGATACTGTCCAACATGAGTAGTGCTTACAAGCTGACTAGTAAAGAACTTGTAAGCACAGCTTATGTTTGGCCACTGCTGCTGATTTAAATGGTAGGTATGCCAAAAGAATCCACAATCGCAATCCAGCACTGTTTATAAAATGATCCTGCTTCATTCGTCATAGTTTGAAACATAGTTCAAACTTGCCGTATATGATGTGCTCTCCTAGCAATTCACATCACGATAATGAAGAAAACGTCATTATATGCTCCATTTCCCACGTTTTCACTATGTTTTAACCTGCGAATAATAAAGATGGATTATTTCATGAATACTGTTTTAACACGATTATGGATTATTTTGGAATTATTACGATTACTCACAAGGCCGAAAGGATCCTTTGCACTAGTGGTGGACGCCATCCTTTGCACTAGTGGTGGACTCCATCCTTTGCACTAGTGGTGGACTCCATCCTTTGCACTAGTGGTGGACGCCATTTGGCACCTGGTGGTGAAACTGTTATTACTCAGTTTGTTAGATGGCGAGTGCATTGCTAAGATGCTTATGTGAGGAACGTGTGCCTAAAAGTATCCAAATAAGATCATGGGGATAACAAGTTAGTACATTATATCTCATTAATGTCAAAACTTTACTTCAAGCTTATTGTCTGTAGTGCTAATGGTTTTGCTCATTTCTGAAATATTAAAGCCTTTATTTCCATTCCCCAGAGTGAAAAAATTAAAGGAGACATTGCTTGCAGTGCAACAACTGGATAAGAACATGAGCAGCCTGAGAACATGGCTGGGTCATATTGAGTCTGAGCTGTCCAAGCCTATCGTCTATGAAACCAGTGATTCTGAAGAGATTCAAAGGAAACTTAATGAACAGCAGGTAAACCCTAAATAAGTATGGTACATCACTCCTGCCTAGAACAGGAGTAAAACGGTAAATAGCATTGGCTCCACATCAGGGAGGTCCAAGTGTACAAGCACACTTGCCTGTCAATACGCCAGCGGTGGAACCAAGAAGCTGCTGCCAGTGGCCAGGCCACCATCCGAACAGGTATGTTCCTATGATTATCATGCTGAAGTGGATGAAACAAGCTATGCAACACTAATCTTAAATGCATGGTGTATGAGGCTGCTGAATCATTGCATTCTTCAATTCTCCCCTGCATTTGTAATATTGTTCTCAGCTTGTTGCAGATAAAAATGTCATTTTATAGGATAATTTAACACCCTAAGATACCACGTTATAACCCTTTATTCCCTGTGATCTATATTACATTAGCTATTTATCCACCTGGTTACAAATCTGTCATTTAGAAGCTGAGCTAAGGCTTTGTGCACACTGTCCAGAACCCAATATTTAGCATATACATCAGAAACAATGTATCTATTCACCCAATGGAAGCAATTGTAATGTTCTCTTGACCTCAAACACGGTTCTTTAACTGTATAAGAAAGCGCTGCAGACTTATCTTATCTTATACAGAGAATGTATCCCATATCTGTCCCAAATGTTATTTTTCATATGTGTATAGCAAATTTTTTTTCAATGAGACCCTATGGAAAGAATGCCTATGTTATGGCATATATCAGAGACTTCCGTGGGAAGAATATCTTAGGAATTGTTCCAGAAATATACCAGCGATGCAATGCTTGGGCGCAATGTGCACTAAGCCATGACCATATGTACAAGAATCTGAGACGCTAGTCCGTAATATCTAGGAATAAAAGTTTTAGAAACGTTTTATGGTGGTTGAATATCACATACATATTAAAAGTACACTTTAATCTCATGGTCCGCTTTGACAAGCTCCATTGAGATTTAGGAATACACTGCATACTGTACACAAATTAGTGATTTTTGCATGTCGTTAAGAGTTGAGTGAATGTCCTGTTCATATGCACTAATGGCATGTACAGTATGATAGTCTCATTCTGACAAATGTATGAGTGTTATAATTACCACCAAGTGATCTTTATAAAAAAAATGGGGAAAGCACTTCATAGGACAAAATATTGGTATCTGTGGGGTAAAATGCGTTATCCTCTATTCCCTCCCTTGAGTACTGGGCCTTAACTTGAATGATTGTGTTCAGAACATAACTCGTAATAATAACAATGTAGTTCACTCACCTGGGACCGACCAGGTTCAAAAGTCCAAGTTCAAGTCGGTTTTGGGAGCTAGTGTCCTATCAGGTCCAAAAGTGGAAGTCCAAGTCGGTTTTAGGCGCCACTTTCAAATGTTCAAATAGATGGCAAATGTGTAGTATCATCATTGTTTTTAGATTGTGTAGAGGAAGGAATCAGTTTGACCCTGAAACACATAGAACCTTTAATAAAATATTATAATTTACCTTATTATCGGAATCGAGTCTGGGAGTTAGCTCAGCACTCATCACCCGGATTTTTACTCCCTTGCCCTAGATTGTTATGAGACACTTTTTGGTCTTGCCACTACGTTACACAGGTTTTTAGGAGTATAGTGAACTCATTTACCTTCAGATACTGCAAATATCCAAGTTTATTGGATTCAGGACTGTGTATCTACAATATAACATTTTTAGAAGAGTATTGGTCTGAGACTTATGGGTTATGGAGGTCCTTGTCCTGATCAATCTTTGCAACATCTTGTTAGTGTCTATGGCTCAGTTTACTTAACATTGGACCTAGTCCAATAGAGATTCTATTGACATGAAACTCTGAAGGACAGAACTGGACGAGTTCTAGCAGGATGAGAAATACCTTGGATGGAATTACTGTATAATATATTTATTATGTCCTCGAAGTTGTACGTTACTTTTATTACATCTGTAAAGTGTGTGTTCTGTTCACGTGTTTAGTATTTAAATGATTATATCCGTCAAATTAGAAGATGGTTTGTGTATAGTCATATATGTCATGTTATGGTGTCATTTTCATTATCTTGCTGAACTGGGAATGTACATACATGAATATTCCAGTTATTTCAAGCTATTGGGTGCTTAGAAGCTTCCATATGCATCCCTTGTCATGGTTAGGAAAACTTACACTTGATTGACACTATAGGTCATCTATTGCAGGAGCTGCAGAGAGACATAGAGAAACACAGTACAGGCGTTGCTTCAGTTCTGAATCTCTGTGAAGTTCTTCTCCACGACTGTGATGCCTGTGCCAACGACACAGAGTGTGATTCCATCCAGCAGGCTACACGTAGTCTGGACCGTAGATGGAGGAACATCTGCGCCATGTCTATGGAAAGGAGACTCAAGTACGTAACATATGCAGGCGTGCATGCATGATTAGTAAACACATCGCACAACACCATTACAGCTCAAAATTCCCAATTGCAACCCCTGCCATACCCTTGACCTTCTGTTAGCCTCACCTTTCGAATCTCACTTCTTTTGTGTCTTGTGTGTCTTCTTTTGTGTCTTTTCCAAGTCCTTGAACCTTTATATTGATGAACCCTATAATAAGTGCATCTTAATGTACTTGAAGATGTTGTGCATTTTGATATACTTACTGTTATTTTGTCTGTAATTGTACACCAGTATGGTGGCTGTTATGATCCAGTCCAGAGTTTGTTTTCTGCTGTCTTCTCTCTGGACTGGTTATGCCGGGGTTAATCCCCTCTGCCTCATTCTGGAGCTGGCTAGGCTATTTCAGTCCTCTGCAGCCTGCGGGCCAGCGTCAGCTATACTTCAAGCTTCCAAGCTAATGCCTCTGACCTGTATTCCTTTAGTGATCCTTCTGCCCCTAGTACCTGTACTTGTGTATGACTTGACTTGTTCTCTCGACTCTGCTTCTGGTTTTCCGTTTCTGATACCACGTTCCCGGTAGACTCTGACTTCTGGCTTGCACCCTGACTACGTCTTACTTTTGGATACCACATTCCCGGTAGGCCCTGACTTCTTGCTTGTCCCTGACTACATACTTTCTGTTTCCCTTGGTACTTCTGCTTTTGACAGTTGCTGTCTTCGGCTAGTCTGACCACTCTTTCTTTACCTGTGGCCCCTGTGTGACTGCTCTGTGTTATTACGCTGTGTCTGTGTAAACTCTCTTCCCTCACTAGCACCCCCTGGTGAGGTTGCTCTGTACTGCACTATAGCTGCACGTTACAGTGGCATTGCCCACGTGAACTCTAACCAGTTTGAGTTTAGTATAGAGGAAGAATTCTTCCTACATTGAATTCTTTTTCTTTAGGGTGACAATTTGAGTACCATGATCAATATCGGTGGGACTGGTCAATCATTTGTTGTGTATTAGGGTCCCCCCGACTCTCTGCGGCAAATAGTGTCAGTGGAGAGGAGGATGGCATGTTCAATTACAATATCCAATTCTATTGTATTTCTGAGAGATAAACCACCACTAACCATGTCTGGAAGAGGCAATTAGTTTAGCATGCATGTCAATGATGGAGGAGTCACCCAACCACTATATAAGATGTAGCCAACCACTATTTAAGATTTATGGGCCCTATTCGAAGTCTCCATTAGCAGTTCCATAAAATATAGCTGCAAATAAAAATAAGCTCTGTGTATAAAGATTAAGGCCTCATTCACACGTCAATATTTGGTCAGTATTTTTCATCAGTGTTTGTATGCCAAAACCAGGAGTGGACCTTACAGAGAAAAACTATAACTGAAAGACTGACACCTATTCTGTGTTTTGGAGACACTCCTGGTTTTGGCATACAAATACTGATGAAATACTGATCAAAAATACTGATGTGTGAATGAGTCCTAAGGAGTAGTAGCTACTAGCCTGTAGGAGACTCGGTCAACTCTGCAAATTAGGCAAGAGGCTGAATTTCCACTGCTACTGAGGATGATACACCAGCACCAGTTACAGAGCAAAGAAGCCATAAAAATAATGTACTAATATGTTAAAAAAACACTCTCCTCCCCCATAACATCTTAAAATACAGTGTGTAAAATAAAGTTATTATTATTATTATTTATTTCTATAGCACCATTGATTCCATGGTGCTGTACATGAGAAGGGGTTACATACAAATTACAGGTATCACTTACAGTAAACAAACTAACAATCACAGACTGATACAGAGGGGAGAGGACCCTGCCCTTTCGGGCTTACATTCTACAGGATTGTGAGGCAGGAGACAGCAGGTTGGGGGTTGCAGCAGTTCCGGTGTTGGTTGAGGCAATATCTCCGGTAGTGGTGAGGAGGTAGCAGGGTCATTGCAGGCTGTAATTAATTAAAAAAGCAAGAAAAAATAGATAAATTAAAAAAAATGCAAAACTATAAGTACAAATTGCTGATTTTAGTCACTCCTCCTACCCCCAAAATTTGTCCAATATATAAAATAATATCTGCAGATAGGAAACGCGATTTTAGTAATTTTTTAGCAGTCCTTTGTGATTGTTAAAAGAAATAAATGTGTGAAAATTAGACACATATTTCTTCTTTATCTTTACAGTGTTCTCTGATTATAGAAAAAAAAGGAATATAATAAAAGACATAAAAATTAAGGTTTTGCAAGAACGTATTAGTGAGTGTATGAGTGTATGAAAAAGCCTGAAAATGTGCCTGGTTAGGAAACAGGGAGAAATATTTGCTCCTGAACTGGTTAAAGTTTCAAATGACTTATAGTTTATTGACTTCTAGTACATTACGTCTTGTATAATGAGCAATGATGGTAGGCAAGGCTATGATGAGACAAACATACTATTGTTAATCTAGTGTGAACAGGGCTGTCCAGCACACACTATGCCGATGTGGGCGCCGGCTGCGCAGCAGTGTACACAGTGTCACACTGGCATACCTGCTTCATGCATTCACTCCATTCAGCGAGCTCCAGCATGTTATACTGTCCCTTTGTTCGGTCCTCAGTATACCGCTTCAGCTAGGAAGCAACTGGTTTAATCCAGCAGAAGCAGTTGTACATCTCTCTGGTGTGAATGGCATGGCCTGGCTTGCCGCCATGAGTTTTTTTTTTTCTGTCGCTGCCCCATCTGTTGCTTGTAAATCATTCCGAGGCAGACTTATGTCCGTATTATGACTTGAGCAGTTAGGGTTTGAGGTTGTTACTAGCCATGCTGAAGTGTCATAGTGATAAAGCTGCTTCTTCTGCCTGTAGAATTGAAGAGACCTGGAGACTGTGGCAGAAATTCCTGGACGATTTTTCACGGTTTGAAGACTGGCTGAAAATTTCTGAACGGACCGCCGCTTTCCCTAGTTCTTCTGGTGTGCTCTACACAGTGGCCAAAGAAGAGCTGAAGAAATTTGAGGTTATTTTACATTCATTAAAAAGTTTTAAAAATGACAATAACAAAATTTAATGATGAGTCAATACTTTAAAAGCAAAAGTCAACACCCCCCGAATAAATACAAGTGTGTAAATTGTCTGAGTCAGTGTGATACTAGGCTCATGAACATGTCATGCACTTAGTACCACAGCTGTCTTCAGCTTTCCCAGCTGCTGCCATCCAGACGCCTGGTCTATTCTATAATTGCCCCTTTTTGCAGTAACAGCTGATAGTAACATAGATTTGTTTTCATGCAGTTATATAGTATATATAATATGTCAATAGGAGGCACTGATCATATCCAAATAGTATGCGCACATATCTCAGAGATGTAGTCACTGTGACATTTCCAATAGAACCATCAGTCTCTTGGTACAATATCTTTGGTAAATGTCAGACCATGCAGTTGTAATGACAAGAATATCAGTGTTGGACCAGTTGATCTCCTATAGTGAATATTAGTAAAATAGGCTAAAGAAATGTATAAAGTATATAGCATTTACTGTACACCAGGGTGCCCAGCCTGCGGCATGCCATTGTTTGCTGCCCCCAACCATCTGCGACTCCTCTGTATTCTGTAACGCTCAATGTATGGGGATAGCTGCATTCATTGTATGGTCATTTTGATGACTCTTTTCTGGAGTCCTAATTACTGGAGCAGAGGACCCTCTTTGTCCAACCACTTATTGGATAATTAGAGTACTGTCGATATATGCCTCCCATCAGAATAACCCTTCAAATTTTATGCGACCCTTGGGAATGGTACAATCACAAACTTTGGCACTAATAGCAAAGAAGTTTGTGCACCTCTGCTCTACACAGGCTTTGTAGGGATGCTTCATTGACATGTGAATATTTGTGTTAGGCTTTCCAAAGACAAGTTCACGAGAGTCTTACACAGCTAGAGCTCATAAACAAGCAATATCGTCGCCTAGCTCGGGAAAATCGCACGGACTCTGCATGTAAACTGAAGCAGATGGTTCATGAGGGAAACCAACGGTGGGACAATCTGCAGAAAAGAGTCACCTCCATTCTCAGAAGATTGAAGGTATGTTTTACATAAATGTATAAATGCTCTCTGAAGCCAATAATTCACTCTTTAACCACAACAGACTGATCACTTTTCACTGTTAATGCAAGACTGATGAACTTACTGTCAAAAACCTCCTTACAATAATTTTGAACAGGTTTCACATTGTCTGACATACTGTATATCCATAGATAGATAATAAAAGATATTTAAAGTGGTGTTCTAGCCTGAAGAGCTGTTCACTTATCATCTGGATAGGTGATAGCTGTTAAATCATTGTGTGTCCCTCCACTGGGCACATCACAATGGGTAAGCAACCCGTGGCCCCCATTCTACTTTGGTTCACTCATGGCCACAAGACTAAAGCCAGACGGAGTTGAATCAAGCAGTTGGTTGTGATGATGCCCTGCGCCTTTACTCAAATATTTGACACACCGGTGAAGATGAATGAATGTCAGACAATGTGAGCAAAATGAAGCATGCATGATCTGCCACTCCACTCCTGGCATCAGTATTGTGGCCATCGAAGAAAAGGGAGCACAAGTCCTCACTCCTGCAGATCAGTGGGGATCCCAGCTGTAGGATGCACACTAATCTAACAGTTATCATCTATCTAGGGGATAGGAGATAACTTTACTCCGGAATACCTTTTCAACAGAACCAAAATCTGAGGCTTGTTTTTATGTGATTGGAAGTAGAACAATAAGATACTGTACGCCGTATACTCAACTAATTGATTTATCTGTTTCAATCTCTGCTGCATGCATAAATGTTATTGCCCAATAACCTTTAATCATTCCTGGTTGGTGCCCTTACAGCATTTTATTGGTCAGCGAGAAGAATTTGAGACTGCTCGTGACAGCATTTTAGTATGGTTAACAGAAATGGACCTTCAGTTAACAAACATTGAACATTTCTCTGAATGTGATGTGCAGGCAAAGATAAAGCAGCTGAAGGTAAGCAGTAAATGCAAGCAGTATCATTTTACTCACAGATTTTTGCTTGTGGTTCTGATCCCACTTATGCAAAGGGGGTCGGTGTGGTAAGTTATAATAATTGTTACTTTCTCTTCTCTGGGGAACTCAGCATGACCATATATTACATTGTTACCTTTCAATTCATAAGGCATCCTTTAATTCTACATGATACTACGGAGCAAAAGCGGACACACTGGTTGTCTCCCACAGTGGTAACCACTAGTTATGGCTGTACTAACCATTAGACCCCTAGCCATCAAATCATTATCTGGGAGGCTGCCAAATAAAATCATTCCAATTATACAATTGTCAAACTACTATAATGTGTGCATAGACATAGCTAAATTTGTGATTTTACCTTTTCTTTGGGCATTATTACATTGGTTCAGTTTAGAATGCTCTAGATTTAGCTGCATCCCTAAAAAAAAAAATCACACACTCATACAGATCAAGATTATCGGCGCTAAACAGCCATAAGAAATGTCATAGGAAAACTATACATGACTTAGATACATGTAAGGTGATGATCTATAACCACTATGAATGAAAGGGCTTTATAATAATTGGCATAAACCCTTTGATAAGAAATTTGTAAACAAACTTCTATTGGTGTGAATGTGATGTCAGATTTCAGGAAAATTGGTGTTAATATTGACCCCTCTGTGGGGATTTGAAGAATCTCAAACGATGAAGACGATTTCAGTTTTATCAGACAACACTTTTCAAGGTTGAACAGACCTCTTGCTCAAGTCAACTAGATATAGAAACTTATATCAAAGGGTTTTAAAGGTTTAAAAATGCGCCAGTGGTTGGGTATGTGCCCAATGGTACTGTCCCTAACATGTAACATACCATATATACTCGTGTATAAGCCGAGCTTATTAGCCCATTTTTTAGGGCTGAAAGTCCCCCTCTCGGCTTATACGCTAGTCATATATGGGGGTCGGCAGCGGAGAAGGAGCGGGGGTGTCGAATCATACTCATGACTTTAATGAGCGGTACCACGTGACCGCTGTAGGATGGAAGAGATGCGGAGACCGCCGGGAGAAGAGGAGAGGCTGCAGAGACGCACCGGCGGAGGGGTGAGTATAGCGATATTTACCTGTCCCCGGACCACCGCTGCGCTGCTCCCTCGTCCGACTCCTCTGGCTGTGAATGTTCAGGCAGAGGGCGCGATGACGTCGTTAGTGCGCGCCGCGCCCTCTGCCTGATCATTCACTGCCGAGGACCCGGAAGAGAGAGCAGCGCAGCGGTGGACCGGTCCGGTGACAGGTAAATATCTCAGGTGCCAGGGTCCTGAGCGAGCGGTGACACCGGCACCTGTCCCCCATAGCGCGCCGGTGTCACCGCCTGCTTAGGACACCGGCACCTGGCCCCCAGCGACGAGAGGTGAGTATGTCATTTTTTTTCTTTTTTTCTTGCAGCAGCAGCGGCAGCATAAGGGGCCTATACTTTAGCATAATCTGTGGAGCATGTGGGGGCATAATCTGTGGAGCATATGGGGGCATAATCTGTGAAACATGGGGGAATAATCTGTGGAGCATATTGGGCATAATCTGTGCAGCATATGGGGGCATAATCTGTGCAGCATATGGGGGCATAATCTGTGGAGCATCATATGGGGGCATAATCTATGGAGCATATGGGGGCATAGTCATTTTTCACCCTAGTCTTATACGCGAATCAATAAGTATCCCCAGTTTTTTGTGGCAAAATTAGGGGGGTCGGCTTATACACGGGTCGGCTTATACATGAGTATATACGGTATGTTAATCAACATTAATAGACAGCACTACAATAATAAAAATACTGTTACAAAAAAAGAGGATAAGGTACATTAATAAACAATATCAAAGCATGTTCCTAATAATTAACATCCTCCATAACCCAAATCTCTCCTATGTCTCCAAGATGTTTCTTATTCTGCGCCGGTCCTCTTGAATACAATACTGAGACAATCTAGTTTATTCCCAACATTCAAAGTTTTAAATATGCTCTAAAACCACATCTATGTAGGCAGGTCAAGTCATCCCGTAAGCGGACTCCTTTGCTTTTCCCTCTGTTATACATTATTATTTCTTTTCTTTTGATAGTGTCCCTCTCATCCCTTGCATGTCAGTGCATACACAGATACTGGTGGGGTGCCTGCTCATCCACCTTTATGTGTATAAACCTAGAAGATGTATGTACCCTTGTACAATCCCTTCACTATTACCTGTTGCGTCATCATTATTTCTCATGGATTATAAGCCCTTGTGAGCAGGCCACTCTTTCCTTATGTTTGATTTTTGGTTAAGTAATTTCTCTGTATTGTGAGATAGGGTTGTATGTGAACATCTGAGTTATGGTACTGCAGAATATGCTGGATATTATCACTTGCGGATAAGTAAACCTGCCTCCATATAGTCTTTCATATTCATGAGCTCTGAATAGCCCTGCCCACAGCACTGATTGGCCACTTACTGCCTAAGCACAGTGTAAATCAATGGTCTGCCTAAGCACAGTGTAAATCAATGGTCTGCCTAAGCACAGTGTAAATCAGTTGTGTTATACAGAGCGCAACATTAAGAGACCTGGTAAATCTGTAGCCGATAAAACTGTGATTTACGTCAAAACTGTAGTAAGCAGCCCTGTAAGTGATACATCTCAGGAATCAGTGTCTGCCCCTACAGAATGCTTCTCTTGATTGGGTATCACAAAATCCCAGTGACAGATTCCCTTTAACTGTTTAGGTCTCATACAGTCATGGCCAAAAGTTTTGAGAATGACACAAATATTAATTTTTACAAAGTCTACTGCTTCACTTTTTCTAATGGCAATTTGCATATACTCCAGAATGTTATAAAGAGAGATCAGCTTAACAGCAATTACTTTGAAAGTCAATATTTGGCTAGAAAATGAACTTTATCCCCCAAAACATATTTCAACATCATTGCAGCCCTGCCTTAAAAGGACCAGCTAACCTCTTTTCAGTGATTGCTCTATTAACACAGGTGTGGGTGTCGATGAGGACATGGCTGGAGATCAATCTGTCATAATTAAGTAAGAATGACACCACTGGACACTTTAAAAGGAGGCTCGTGCTTGGCATCATTGTTTCTCTTCTGTTAACCATGGTTATCTCTAAAGAAACACGTGCAGTCATCATTGCAATGCACAAAAATGGCCTAACAAGGAAGAGTATCGCAGCTAGAAAGATTGCACCTCAGTCAACAATCTATCGCATCATCAAGAACTTCAAGGAGAGAGGTTCCATTGTTGCCAAAAAGGCTCCAGGGCACCCAAGAAAGACCAGCAAGCGCCAGGACCGTCTCTTAAAAGTGTTTCAGCTGCGGGATCGGGCTACCAGCAGTGCAGAGCTTGCTCAGGAATGGCAGCAGGCAGGTGTGAGTGCATCTGCACGCACTGTGAGGCGGAGACTCTTGGAGCAAGGCCTGGTCTCAAGGAGGGCAGCAAAGAAGCCACTTCTCTCCAGAAAAACATCATGGACAGACTGATATTCTGCAAAAGGCACAGGCAGTGGACTGCTGAGGACTGGGGTAAAGTTATTTTCTCTGATGAATCCCCTTTTCGATTGTTTGGGACATCAGGAAAATGCCTCATTCAGAGAAGACAAGGTCTGCGCTACCACCAGTCTTGTCTCATGCCAACTGTTAAGCATCCTGAAACCATTCATGTGTGGGGTTGCTTCTCAGCCAAGGGAATCGGCTCTCTCACAGTCTTGCCTAAAAACACAGCCATGAATGAAGAATGGTACCAGAATGTCCTCCAAAAGCAACTTCTTCCAACCCTCCAAGAGCAGTTTAATGATCAACAATGCCTTTTCCAGCATGATGGAGCACCTTGCCATAAAGCAAAGGTGATAACTAAATGGCTCAGGGAACAAAACATAGAGATTTTGGGTCCATGGCCTGGAAACTCCCCAGATCTTAATCCCATTGAGAACTTGTGGTCAATCATCAAGAGACGGGTGGACAAACAAAAACCTAAAAATTCTGACAAAATGAAAGCATTGATTGTGCAAGAATGGACTGCTATCAGTCAGGATTTGGTCCAGAAGTTGATTGAGAGCATGCCAGGGAGAATTGCAGAGGTCCTGAAGAAGAAGGATCAACACTGCAAATATTGACTTGCTGCATTAACTCATTCTAACTGTCAATGTAAGCTTTTGTTACTCATATGTTTGCAATTATTATATTTCTGTCTGTGATAAAAACATCTGTCAAACACACATAAAAACCAGAGGGCAGCAGATCATGTGAAAATATAATATTTGTGTCTTTCTCAAAACTTTTGGCCATGACTGTACATAGACCTAAACATGACATGATTTATTGCAGATTGCCAATGTAATAAAGCATGAAATTTGCATCAAGGATTGCTACGTTGTCTATATTTATGGGTTCCATTTAAGTGAAGTCTCATGAAATCACCGTGCTTTTTCTCTCAGGCCTTTCAGCAAGAAATAGCATTAAACAGCAATAAGATTGATCAAATTATTACCCAAGGAGAACAACTTCTGGAAAAGATTGAGCCTTTAGATGCAGCTGTTATTGAGGAAGAGCTGGACGAACTCCGCAGATACTGCCTAGAAGTCTTTGGCCGCGTTGAGCGATATCACAAGAAATTAATTCGGCTTCCAGTAAGTTTAATTATTATTTTGAAAACTGCTCATCTTCAGTAATATAAAGTGCCTGTAAATAGTAAGATATGAGGGCAACGGAGGAGAAAATTTCCACCCAGGATTCGTGCTGCTTGGCGTGCTTGCCATCATTGTTGGTGAAATAGTGCACTGCTGTGGGTCATAAAAATACTTATTGATTGGTAGATTTGGCTATGTAAAGTTGCCTTATTATGATACATATTATGTGAAAGATAATTTTCCAGTCCATTTTCATTTTGCCAAATCTTAAAGGGATTTTTCAGGACATTGATGTCTTATATTTAGGATTAGTCATTGTTATCAAATTGGTGTGAGACTGACACCCGACATCCCCAATGATCAGTTTTGTGCAGCTCCTGAAGTGGTTGAATGTAAAATTGTACTGAGCGGAAACTGCACAGCTCCATACAAAGAGTAGTGGCTAGTCTCTGGTACTGCAGCTCACCTTCTATAGAAGTGAATGGAAGCTGAACTGCAATACCCCAGAACAGCCATTGCACAGCGTACGGAGCTGTGTCCGAGTATCAAAGCCTAGAAAAGCCCTGTAACACTCACAATTCAGTCAAATGAATAATTGCCAACCTCTCTAATCCTTTTTCCACTTTTGTTTCTTTTAGCTAACGGATGATGAGCATGACTTCTCTGATCGAGAAGTGGATGGTGATGATGCAGCGGAGCTATCTGATCTTCCGTGGCACACTAAAGCAGCTGGTGGCTCACCTTCACCTCTACCCTCATCAAACCACTCATTGTCACTAATTGTTCCTATGAGGAGTGAAAGATCAGGTCGGGATACTCCAGCAAGCGTGGACTCTATACCCCTGGAGTGGGATCATGACTACGACCTTAGTCGTGACTTAGAAACAGCAGTTTCTCAAGTTTTGCACTCAGATGAAGATGATGATGAACATGTCAAGGATTACTTCTCTCAAGGAGCCACTGGTTTAGCTGGTATAAATTTTTTGACTGTTTTTTATATTAATTCTTATCTGCACATACTACACTATTGTATAATGCATATGATTAATTGAAATTAAATTAACATTTTGGAGCTGTTGACATTTACAGCCCTCTTTAAGTTTGTGGTTCCTCCAAGATAAAACATCTACTATTTCTCCATGATAGGATAATTTTGGGACACTCCTATTGTCATCTTTAGAATTTACCACCTAAGCATAGGATAGGATGTAACTGATCAGTGGGGGCCCAAATGCTGGGATGCCCACGGATCCCAAAAAAAGGTTCTTAAACAGGATGACCCCATGTGAATAGAATATTGTGTGGACATGGGCACCATCTCTCAGTTCATTCTTTTTGGGATTGCTGTTCCACATGTCCGACCAGCGCTCGAGTCAGACAAGGTATTTCAGAGGCCGTTCTTGCGGTCACAGTTGGAGGACTCTGACTGATTGACAAGTTGTCACCCATCCTATGGATAAGTGATAACTTCTAAAGATGGGAATAATCCCTTAACAGGATATTGTATTGACAATCAAATTTAATGCAAGAAAGGATGTTTTCTTCTTTAAGGTTTGTTACTTTTTCAGATATCTCATCACTTCTTGTTTTTTCATTAAAGTATCACAAATTACAAGCAACAAAGCATTCATAAAACATGCATAATCTAGAATATCAAGAAGGAAATTGTTAATTTATTCTTGGCCAATTGGAAGAATCACACAGCACAGATACAATACAGATTTGCATTTTGGTTCCACACTGTGTAAGACATGTTCACCTACAAGGAGGCTACACAAAATCCAAGAAAACATACAAATATCACACATACTTAGCATCTCCTTTATCTTTACAGATGTAGAAATTCCTGAAAGTCCTGAAGCCTATATTAAACTTACTGAGAATGTTCTGAAACAATCCACTGGTAGGCTCAATGCCGCTATAAAAGACACCGCCACAGGCGTAGCACACTCAGTATAACAGCTTTCCACAAGATCACTGTAATCTAATGCTGATTTCACGTGCCTTCACCGCGCTGCATGTGTATTATAGAACTATTAATACATTCATTGCATGTAATCAAATCTTTAAATTCTCTCTTTAACAATAACCTAGTTTTCTTAAAGGGGACCTGTCCAGGCTCTTTCAGTAAATAATTGCATTCTCCATAATGTGACATTTCTGGAGAACTCTGCATTGTGCCGACATTCCAGAAATGTATGAATTAATTGCCAGCTGGCTGCTACCAGTCGTGGGTGTGTCCCTGTAGACTCTGACATCATCCAACTATCAGCACTGATTGGATGGAGCCAGAGAGTGTCATTTACGGCCCTGCTGTACCGTGAGAATTTCTCACGGTCTTCGGGTCCTTAACGAGCTCACCCGAGCAGCGCGAGCTACATTTGGGTTGAACTCGTTATACAATGAACGGGGCCGTAAACCCCGTTGTATCGGCGGCGACATGTTATGTTGCTGCTCTAAACTTTAGATCATCGTGGGACACTCAATTAAAATGGATTCTACAGAGGATAGGTATCTTTTGTGGTTTGTTATTTTACTTTTTTTTCAGGTGAACGAGGGCTTTTGGGAATTAGGTGTCTAGGTGAGTATATGCTATTATTTTTTTAAAATGTTATTTTAGGTGGCGATCGACAGGGACAGGTAAGTATAATTTATTTCCACAGGTAACCACTGGCCACCAATGAATTTTCTTTTTGGGGACAAATATAAAAAAATTTAAAAGGGGTACATAAAATACTATAGTGTGTTTTTATAAGGGGGGGCACACATTGTGTTTTTTTTTTACAGCTCCCATCGAGCTGCTCCTGCTGCCACCAGTGAACAGACATAGGCCAATGTGAGCAGTAGTCTCATCGGCTTATGTCTGCAAGTTACACACATACACCCCAAATACACCACACACAGACACACACATAGACACACACATACACTTACCACACTTATCATGAACGGCACATCCAGCTTCATGCGGTCATACCCTTCCATGCTAGCAGCCATCATCCAGGAAGACGGGAATGATCTGGGATTCTCGTCTTCCTGGATTATGGGATGACAGAATCCGCAAACATTTTTCATATTTGCAGGATTCAAGCAGTCCAATGCAAGTCTATGGCGGCGGAATCACTGTGATTCCGCAAAATTAATGAACATGCTGCGTATTTCTCCACAATGCGATTCAGCAGCGGAAAAATACGTAGCTTGGGCACAGCAATTGCGGGATGTAATTAAAATGAATGGGATGCTTTTTGTAACCGTTTTTAAGCGTTTCCGCATCGGCAAAACCATTGCAGAAACATTTAAAAAACGCAGCGTGGGTACACAGCCTAAGGACTCGCCCCCAACTGGCAACATCCAGTTGTCAATTTATTCATAACTTTCTAAGAGGAATAACAGAGGAATGGCACAATTCAGAGTTGTAAGAAAGGATGCCCCTGAATAGTCACATTACAGACAGTACAGTTACCTACTAAAACAGATATGTATGGAGAGGTGACAGGGACTCTTTAAATCTAATCTCTATACTGAAATATCCTGTCAACTCATCTCTCCAACTATTAGCACTTCTTTTGTACAGTCCTTGATTATCATGTGTTCCCTGTTTCCAAGAGCTTGTAAAGGGCCCTCTCAACCTTATCTTTGAAACAGAGAGTCCTTGCAAAAAAAATTTGACAAAAATGGTGGGGAAAGACTTAAGCCTGGGTCTCACATAGCGATACACCAGCGATCCTGACAACGATATGCACTTGTCAGGATCGCTGGTGTATCGCTACATGATCGCTGCTGAGCTGCCAAACAGGCAGCTCAGGGCAGCGATCAGCACAGCGACACTGCGGGTAATATCGCTTAGTTACCCGCAGTGTACCTTGGATACCAGCAGCGCCTGGAAACCCGATGTGTACCTTGGTTACCAGCTCCCTGCATCAGGGCGCTGGTATCCAAGGTACACAGCGGGTTTCTAGGCACAGCCCCGCACCTGGAAACCCGCTGTGTACCTTGGTTACCAGCGGATCGCTGGTCTCCCGCCTGTCACACGCAGCGATGCGTGCCTGTCAGCGGGAGACCAGTGATCAAAAAAATGTCCAGGACATTCAGCGACGATCAGCGATACCCAGCAGGGGGGCTGATCGTCGCTGAATGTCACACACAGCGATATCGCTGGGGAGATCGCTGCTGCGTCGCAAAACTAGTGACTCAGCAGCGATCTGAGACGGGGGCTTTACCTTTAGCTAACACTGAGCGTTTTATCACCTTATTGACCTATGCTTACAGCACATGCTTTCCTGAGAAGGGACTCTGAGTTTCCACAAATCAGGAATGTGTGCACAGAACGCTCTTCATAAGGCTGCTTTCACATTTCAGGCTTTTTGAATCAGGCGCGATCCGGCGTGTTTCTAAAAAAACGGATCCGGTACCGGATGCGTTTTTTTAGCATTGACTTACATTAGCGCCGGATCGTGCCTGATGTCACTGCGTTGCATCCGTTTTTGGCCGGATCCGTCGTAATTGTACATTCCGGCGGCCGGACAAGACGGTTGCTGCAACGTTTTTTGGGTTTTTTTTCCGGCGCCGCCTGATAGTGCCTGAATCGGCACTTCAGGCGGCCGGAAACAATGAAAGTCTATGGAGCCGGACCAGTTTCTTGACAAATCCGTCAGAAAACTGATCCGGTCTCTCTCTCTCTCTCTTTCTCTCTCCCTCCCTCTCTCCATTCGTACCTGCATTTTCAACATGGAAAATTTTATTTTTCCGGGTTCAAAAGGTCAGGCCGGATCAGGCAAAAAACCTGATCAGTTGCATCAGTTTTTTTAAATCAGCGCCGGATCTGTCCTATCAGGCATAGGATGGATTATGCCTGATTCAAAAAAACTTATGTGTGAAAGTAGCCTTACTCATTCAGTATGTGCAGTCTCAGAGACTGTATATTACAGCCCTGCTCCACAATTACCACTACTAGAATACTCTAACTCTATGTTGGAGATCACTGCATTCCATACTATCAACAACATGAGTACTAGAGCTGAGGAAATAAATTCCCAGGTCCCTGCCCCAGTGGCCAGGTCAGTAGTCCATGGCTGTTGGATGGAAACTCTGCATGCTGCCAGCATCCTGGCTCCTCTCTCGATTAGCTGGCTTGGTACAATGGCACGCCAGGCCAGCTATTCAAAAGTGGAATCAGGAATGCTTACAGGGCTTCTGTCCCTCAGCCATGGATTACTGACAGGGTCCTGCAAATTACTCATCTCTGGCCAGTACCCATTTCAGTTTGCTTTTCCTTGAAGATCAGGGTTTCCTGATGAAGAAATATCCGTAAGTTTGGAAAACATTAAAATCAGTAAAAGGGCATACAAAATGTCATTTATATGAACAATAAAACAGATGAGTCACTTAGGATTCACCACGGTTCTCAAAACCATTGGAGATGCAAAGAGAGAACAGTTGTGTATTGTCCACCTAAAAATCAAGGTATCGGAAAACATTTTGTTAGCACCAGTCTCTTTACACAACAGATTTATGCCCATAATGAGTTCAGATCGACGATGTAAGAAGCGTTTCCTTTCTTATCAGCTGATCGCTGCCATGTTTACTTGAACCTATGATCAGAAAGTGTTTTCAGAAGATGACCCAAACTTTGATTCCCCTGGTCAGATCTTCTGAATTGGTTCTGTGATGGAGACACCTTGGAGGTCCTCCTGACCTGCTTCCTCACCTGGACCTTATCTTCTTGTAATATTCAGTACAGGGTGTAGGTGCTTATACTGGGGATGAAACGGTGAAAACAGTTAATTTTCTAGATTCATTATTAACACAATGTACCCATATTACTAATAGTATTCTCTGCATGCTCACTATACCCAGTTCTTTCTCTAGATTAGACCTCTCTCTTACTGTAAAACATTGCTGAGCTCAGAGAGCTTGATTGATAGAACTGTTTTCTTCCACCTCAGGAGAGTCCAGTTTGTTGGAAACACAGATCCGTCAACTTGACAAAGCATTGGATACCAGTCGCTTTCATTTACAGCAGGCAGAGAATGTCATTCGCAGCAGGACACCCACTGGACCTGAGCTAGACTCAAGTTACACAGGCTATGTGAGTAGTAACCCTGGAGAACCACTGTGTTTATTCCACTCCAGCACTTCTGAAATGTCAGGCTATCATTAATTATCTTCATGCAAATCAATGCTTTAAAGCTATAGACCTAAACCTGATCTCATTGATGGCACAACACAAAGTACCTCAAAGCTAAAGATATTGTGATAAACACGTTGTATTACAAAAAAAACACTGAGTTAATTCTATATGAAATGTATATTTTACTTTTCATGTAAATTGATATGTACTGGTCCAAAATGGATTCATCATTATGGTATTGTCTAAATAGCAAATCACTAATATAACTAATATATTTTCTTTTATTAGACACCTCATCGCTTTAGCCACAGCATTTACAATTTCCCATTAATTACCTATCAACAGATTATGTTAATAAATAATAGTGTAACATGATTATAGATCTAATATTGGAGATCATGTTCACATTATACATTCCTACTACTCACATCTGGTAGATGATGATACAAAAATCTCTTTAGTTGAATATTTTTGTTTTTTTTCTGCATACTCCCATTACGTATGCTATATTTTAGTAAAAAAAAAACATTAAAATTAGCTATACATTTAGAAAACAAAGGCGAAGCTCACACATTGTGTTTTTGCAGCATTTTTGCCACTTTTTTTCTGCGTGTTTTACAGTACCAGCAATGTGAAAGAGATTTTCTGAAAATTAAAGCGAGATGCAGATTTCGAGTGTTCAGCATGATGTTTCTTGTGCATGCTATTTCTTGTGCATGCTGTTTCTTGTGCAAGCTGTTTCTTCTCACTTTATTCAAGGCTTTATTAATGGAGCAGGATGAAATCTGCATCAAAATCCGCAACAAAAATCCCGGAGTAACACAGATTACTGATTGCAGATTCGTTGTGGATTTTTCACTGATTTGTGGACAAATCAGCTGTGAAAATTTTGTGAACAAATCAGCAGTGGCCGAAGTGTTAAATGAAAGACACCCTATTGTGGAAGAAGTAAAATAACACACATGAGATTAATTCAGTTTCCATTTCTTTGTGTTCACCAGATGAAACTTCTTGGGGAGTGTCGGGGCAGCATAGACACAGTGAGACGAGTAAGTAACAATCTGAAAGAGGAAGAGGAAAAGCTGTCTGGCTTCATTAATTTGGATAGCACTGAGACACAATCTGCAGGTAAAGCATAAATCACAGAGAGGCACACACTCCTGCAAGCTTTAATGTACTAATTAAATGGTTGAAAAGGTTCACAATCTAATATTATGTTCACCAAAGACTTGTTAGCATAGCAGTATCGGACAGAGAAGAGTGACATTTGGACACCATCCCTTTTCTGTCCTTATCGAATTGGTAAATTGTCGTAAGACCTGAGAAATCTAAGAGAGAATGGTTCCCAGGGTTGGGCTGTCTGATGAGACCCGAGTATGTAAAATGCTATACTTGTTCATCTGCCTAGTCATTTGAACCAGTCCGTCAAATAATTGTGAAGACATGCCAATTTATGCTACTGAAATTTGTTCCATAATCCATAAATGGGATTCTCTTCATTTTTGTTAATTAGTTATTTTTTAGTACTTTTTGATACAGATTGAATTGATGTCTCGGAGATATTTGTGAGATTTCTAAGGGTATGTGCACACATGGAACCCACATGAAACACTAAAAAACATCAAAAATAATGAATATATACACAGTGATGTCAAAATGAATTGCTGTGTATCTATTCCATCTTTTGTAACTTCTGTTAACCGCTTCAGGCTTCGAAAGCAGTGAATCCGCTAATAGACGTCACCTGTCCATTCTTCATGGAGCCTCCACTTCCGTTGGCTTCAGTGCTATTTTGTTTATAGATTGTAAAAAAAAAAAAAGACCTACAGCAAAAACTATGCCGTACGCCGGTGTCTAAAAAATGTAGTGTGCCCAAAGCCTAATAGCGAACCTCGCTGTCTTTGATGTTTCCAATATATCAGGTGTTATAGAGAGATGGGAATTAATCCACGCCCAAGCCCATAATAAGGAGCTCAGAATGAAACAAAAACTTCAGCAATGGCAGCAGTTTATGTCAGACCTCGACAACATTTGGGATTGGCTAGGAGAGACAGAAGAGGAGTTGTCACAGCTTCGGCATCTGGACACAAGTACTGACATACAAACTATCGAGCAAAGGATTAAGAAGCTGAAGGTAACTCTTGGGCCATATGTGCTCCGTTTGATGTTATATTTTCCATCTTGCAGAAGCCTCTAAATGCCTGTCTATATCACAGCTCCTCTTGCTCCGGGAGCATTGTGAATTTTTATAATGAACAGAAAAGGTTCCCTTACATGCATTTTTGTATTGCAAGATGAAATCCTAGTAGACTAAAATAGATGCTTTGGAAATCCTCGAATTGGCCAAACATTCAGACATGATTTTCTTTTCTGAGTACGAGAAAAAAATGACCATTTTTCATCAGTGTGCTGGATTTGAGTTTCATCTATTGGTGTGTTAGCTTTCACCATCAGTGTGGCAACCATTTTTATCCTTTGCAAAAAAAATTGTTTCTTGCTGGCCTTGATGAAGGTGGAGTGGTGGAGTCAGATACTCCTGAATTATGAAGAGGTGCGTGCCTCCATGTGTCACGCCAGAAATCTTTCTCCAGTCAGGGGCTCGAGTGAAATTTATGGTGAACGGAATGCCACAGCTTATCGTGAAGTAGACGAGCTGTGGCATCAAGCCCCCATCCCACCCCAGCTCTGCCCATTATAGCAGAGATGGGAGAAACTGGTGGGAAAACGGCAAAAGTTGCACCAAAATTTTACAATTTTTCAAGAAATTTACCCCACTTATTTGGCATAGAAGTTTTGATAAATCTTTGTTTTCTGTCTGGGAAGAATGTGGGTAAAACATGTAACTTAGAATTGGACGTTTGAATGAAGCGGTAGATATAGAAGTTTTATTATTAGTCCAATTATTAAAAGATTTATCTGACAATAACCGTATCACTTTTACTTCTCTATCCTGGGGTAATAGCAATGTGCCGTAATCTGTGGGCAAACATGATAGTAGGTGTTTAATTTGTCTGCAGCTCCACCATAGGGGAAATTAAAGGAGTTATCCAGTCCAGATTGATAAGTCTGCAGTCATTCTGTGTGACTCTAATCCTCTCGTCATCCATGCCCACTAGACGGCCGCATAAATAGATGGGTCATGGCCATGCTCAATAATGGTGTATGGAACGAGGCCACGCTCACTAGACAGGCCCTGGCCGGGAGTATGTGTAACACATACATTCCCCGCTCAAAAGCCGGTGAATCCTCCCAGCCCTCAGTGCGTGCGCTGGGGGGATTCATTAAGCTGCAGTCACACAGAGTGACTGCAGACTTATCGATTTGGACCGTACAACCTATTTAAGCCTGACACAGTTGTCATATAAATTGTTGTCTGTGTAATAGAGGGCAGAGCAAAATACGCTGTTTGCAAGTGCTGTCCATTTCCTGATTTAAGACATAAGGGCTAGAAAGCTTGAATCTGTTTTTTTATGGCTTAGACTCTCTTTTACACAGTTATGATACATACGGCCCAATTTATTTTGTTAGGCTTATGGCATATCATATGCAATTGGCATTTTTATTTTTTCCCACCTTGACAGAAGCCTAAAAGGTTATTTCTATCTTAGACATTTTTGGCCTAACCAGAGGATATAAATGTCTGATATGATAGATGCTGGTTGTATCAGATTCAATAAACAACTACATTTCTCGTTTAGGCTCCTTTTACATGTACGTGTTTCCGGCACTTGTGGCATCTGTTTTTACACGGAGCGGAGACATTTATCCACATGTACCTATTAAAACCTACGGTGATCTTCACATGTCCATGTTTTTGCATGGACCATGTGTCCATGTGACCCACACAGAGACATGACGATTTATTCCCGGCCCCACTGATGACAAGGGCCAGTACAAGTCTATGGGTCCATGTAAAACATGTACAGCACATAGATATGTCATCCGTGTGCTGCACGTGTTTAACATTGCACAGTATTAGAGAAGCTTTAGAATTGATTTTTCTTAAGATATACTGGAAAAACGGATGGCACACTGATGAAACATGGATGACACACCAATGAGACACAGATGACTCACTGATGGCATATGGATGTCTGACTGATGGCACACTGATGACACACTGATGGCTCTCCAATGACACTGATGGCACATGAATGACATACTGATGGCTCACTGATGGCACACTGATGGCTCTCCAATGACACTGATGGCACATGGATGACACACTGGCACACTGAGGGCACATGTATGACACTGATGGCTTACTGATTACACACGAATGACACACGAAAGACACACTGATGGCTCTTTGATGGCACATAAATGACATACTGCTGAAACACTGATGACACAATGATGGCACATAGATGACACACTGATGACACACGGATGAAAAACGAATGACACACTGATGGCAAATGGATGACACACTGATGGCTCACTGATGACACACTGATCCAAAACACTGATGCTAGCGGCACCGTTTTTTCTGGTACCGGAATAATATGGACTTGTGAAGGGGGCCTTGGATTGAGGGGTAGGCTGATTTGGCCACTGTCATACGTTGCTGTTTATAAGCTATTTCTGCTTATCTCTTTTATATTTTTGTTGAGTGTCGTCATTCTTCCAAATAGCAGCTCTCTTGCAGGTTTTTTTTCTCATTTTGAAATGAGCCCACTGTTTATTTACCTGGATTCATAGAAGTTGCAAAGTATTTGTACTTTTTCTTTTTACCAGGAACTTCAGAAAGCTGTGGATGTTCGGAAAGCTATTGTCCTGTCCATTAACCTGTGCAGCTCCGAGTTCACTCAGGCAGATACTTCAGAAAGCAAAGAGCTTCAAGAGCGGCTCAGACAAATGAACCTCAGATGGGACCGTGTGGGCAGCACATTAGAGGATTGGCGATGTTCACTACAGGATGCTTTAATGCAGTGCCAGGTCTATAATATGCCTTACTCTTATTTAGAAACCATTCAGAGTGCTTTTTGTGGAAAGCCTTGTTGCTCGGTACTATTTAACTCGAAAACAAGCCTCTTTACTAAAAAAAATGATATAACTAAGTTTTCATACCGACTTTTCATATGTTTAAATGTAGCATTTTGTTATATTAGAATAACATATGATGTAATGTGAGACGTTTTCCCTCATTCCACCATATACTGGGAAACAAAAACCATATTGTGTACATTATCTAAGTTTTACCAAAACCTGAAAGACTGGGGTTTGTGAGATGTAAGAAAGTGACAACTGATTACCTTATATAAAGACATATATGCTAAGACTTGATTAATGGTCAGAAGATATTCCCATGCTAGAAGAAATTTTAAGTGTTGTGCATCTCAGTTGACTGTTTCTGTGCCATAAAAAGTTATGTTATAGAGGATTTCTTTTACAAATGGTCTGTTCTCCTACAAGATATTTACTTAGACATTGATGCTAGAGATGGAAGAATCTTCGGCCAGCTCAGTAATATTTGACCGCTAAACGGGAGGACTGTGAATTTGCTTATCTCCTAGAATTCCAGGATCTTCTTCTGATTATCCAGTCTGGCATGACACTGTGTGTGTCTCACCAAACTGGTGTTGTCGCGCCAGCCTGGCTAATCAAAAGAAGAGTCGAGAAATCCCGGGAGGTAAGAAGATTCACAGCAGTCACAGATTAATGACCTAGTTCATGGTCCAGAGTCCTGCGAATCAATTCTCTAGTCTCTAATAGATACTTTTTTGTTTGAAAGAAAAGCCATATCTGATATATACTCCATTTCAATGTTTCTTTAAAGAGAATCTGTTAGCAGGATTTTACTCCTTAAAATATTTACATATGCATGTAGCTCTATCAAAGACAAGTACAGGAATACCTCTACATGGTCAGTCCATTCCTCCTTTACCGAGAAATCAGTGTTTAAATTGATATACAAATGAGGCTGAAGTGGAAGCTCTTCGTAAGGCCGGAGTCACACTACCATATAACACGGCCGAGTGCTATGCAATAAAACATCACATAGCACTCAGCCCAGTGTTATTCTATGGGGCAGCTCACATCTGTGATTATTTAATCATGCCGCTTCGGCATGAGAGAACAATCGCAGCATGCTATGATTGGCAGCGAGATTCTGCTCACTCACACCCATACAAGTGTATGGGTGCGTGTAAAACATCGGACTGCACTTGGATGTCATCCTAGTGCTGTCCGATATATTCTAAGACAGGCAATGGAGGAGATGGAGAAATTACCGTATATACTCAAGTATAAGCCGACCCGAGTATAAGCCGACCCCTAATTTTGCCACAAAAAATTGGGAAAACTTATTGACTCGAGTATAAGCCTAGGGTGGGAACTGCAGCAGCTACTGGTAAATTTCAAAAATAAAAATAGATGCCAAAAAAACAAAATTAATTAATCAGTAGGTTAAATGTTTTTGAATATCCATATTTAATCAGTAGCCCCATATAATGCTCCATACAGTTCATGATGGCCCCATAGGATGCTCCATACAAAATACACCCCATATAATGCTGCACAAAGGTTAATAATGGCCCCATAAGATTCTCCATAGATTATGCCCCATATGCTGCTCCATAAAGGTTATGGCCCCTTAAGATTATCCATAGAATGGGTCCCATATGATGCTCCATAAAGGTTATGGCCTCATAAGATGCCCCATAGATTATGCTCCATATGCTGCTCCATATATTATGCCCCCATAAGATGCTCCATATATTTTATGCCCCAATATGATGCTCCATAGATTATGCCCCCATATGATGCTCCCTAGATTATGCCCCCATATGATGCTCCATAGATTATGCCCCCATATGATGTTCCATAGATTATGCCCCCATATGCTGCCACTGCTGCTGCGAATAAAAAAAAAAGACATACTTACCTCTCGTCGCTGGGGACCAGGTGCCGGTGTCTGAGCAGGCGGGGACACCGGTGCGCTATAGGGGACAGGTGCCGGTGTCACCGCTGGCTCAGGTCCCTGGCACCTGTGATATTCACCTGTCCCCGTTCCACCGCCGCGCACCGCTGTGTCTTCCGGGTTCTCTGGCTGTGAATGTTCAGGCAGAGGAAGTGACGCGCACTAACTACGTCATCGCGCCCTCTGACCTGAACGTCACAGCCAGAGGACGCGAGGACAGAGCGGTGCGCAGCGGTGGAACAGGGACAGGTGAATATAGCATGACTCCCCCCGTCCTCCCCGTCATACTCACCCCCTCTTGGCGCGTCTCTGCAGCCCCTGCTTCTTCCATTGTCTCCGGCAATGCGGGTCTTCCTTCCATCAGCAGTCACTTGGTACCACTCATTAAAGTCATGAATATGCGCATATTCTGAGCGGTACCACGTGACCGCTGAACACAGGCACCAGAGACCATGGGAGAAGCAGGGGGGCTGCAGAGACCGTGCCAGGAGGGGGTGAGTATATGTAACAGCCGCGCTCCCCCTCCCCTGCTGACCCTCTGGCGTATATGACTCGAGTATAAGCCGAGAGGGGCACTTTCAGCCCTAAAAAAATGGGCTGAAAATCTCGGCTTATACTTGAGTATATACGGTACTTTCTCCGTCTCCTTCACACCTGTGCTGCGATTATGTCATGCGTGAGACTCGGAGCACAGTACATGACACTTGGCTCACGCTCACAGTAAAGCTGGAGCCGAGTGTCATTAGCATATTACATCTGATATGGACTGGCGATGTGAAGCTGCATCCGCATATAAATAGTTTAGGAGGTCAAATACTGCTGACAGATTCCCTTTAACACTTCCTGTACACAAAATGTTTTTGCTCCTTTTTTTCTGACTTGGTAAAAAAAGACATGAATTTTAATCCACTTAACAAGTGTTTTTTGTGGCATTTGTTTTACACACACATGCATATTTTTATGTGTTTTTTTGCGAATTTCAGTTGGTCATTGTACAGCCATGTAACCTCGGCAATACTCTCACCTGGATTGAACTTGTACCATAACAGAAGCCTAGAATGCGCCAGACTTACTGTACATCTGAAACCATTTGTAGTGTACTTGTTAATCAAGATCTAGTGTTTGATGCAATATTCAATCATTTTGAGGTTCCAAAAAACTACTAAGCATGCTAAGCAGAATGGAAAACATTGGGAATCGTTGTGTTGGCTCTGCATTGATAAATTACTTAAAGCAGCACAGAACCTTACCTAACACAATTAGAATAAAGATTTATAGTATATGAATCTTATATTTTCGCTTTGTAGTTTGTTTCCCATTGAATTGAGAACTCCAAAATAAGTTATGTTTTACTTTTATTGCCAAAAGTTCCAGTAGTCCAATTTCTGCAGTAAACAGATGACTGAACTTGAGCCTTAATCACAGCCAGTCTAAGGTTAGGGAATGCTACCAATATACTGTAGGTAGAATGAAAGGCAAGGGGGAGAATTTATTAAGATGGGTGTTTCATACATCAGTCTTATTATGAAGCTAGCTGGAGCAAGATGTGCCTGATTTACAATCTCAGTGCATGTTGGCCTAAACGTCAAGTCCATGATGTTTCTTCTGTCAATATGATAAAGGACAGACAGACGTCATAGAGTTGATGTCTTCTCAATACTTATGTACAATACTTATGCTTCATTTCTTTAGATAACTGTAGTAAATTTGCTTATTTTTTCATAACTGCGTTATGCTAGGATTTCCATGAAATGAGCCATGGACTGCTACTTTGGTTAGAAAACATTGACCGAAGGAGAAATGAAATCACCCCTATCAATCCCAGTCTAGATGCCGACACTCTCCAGGACCACCACAAGCTGTTAACGGTAAAATGCTATTTAATTCAATTGGACAGGTAAAAACAGAAGATTTATAGAAATAGGTATATTTAATTGACTGTTAGTTCTTCTCACGCGTTTGTAAAGCACTTCTTTATACAGTATAATATAGAATTTATCATTAAACTTTTCTTTGTCAGGACAATTTTTACATTTTTGGCAAACAGATATTTATATAAAAATATAGAAACATATTATTATTAACATATAGTATATTTTTCAAAAGCAGACAAGCTAATGTGTTGTGAAAATGTCACTCAGAACTTCACAGTTGTGAGCTTTCATACAACGTTTCAATAAGGTGATGAAAATTCATCTAAACAATGTTCGTGGCTGAAAATCTTACTGAGGCAGAGCCTAAGATGTACAATACCTGAAAAATAACGTACAAAGTATGCAGCTTATACTTGTCACATATTTGCTTTTACATGCACATATCTTCACATAGTCATGAAAACTGAATAAACCAAAAATCTCCACAATCCAGATAGCAATAAACAATTGAGTCACACAATTGACGAATGGAAGAATATCCTGATGCACGGGTGTTATTTAAAGGGGCTGTCCATTAAAATACAACCCCTTTTCAATGTCCCTAATGTGCCTAGTAAAAATAAAAAAAGCATACTTACCTCCTGGACCAGCGTGCTCCTCTGCTCTGAGCACACTTGGTAAAAAAAAGCCTTGGATTTGAATGTGCTTGAAGAGGTTATCCACTACTTTATCATTGATGATCTATCCTTAGGGTAGGTTATCAATGTCTGATTGGTCGGGGTCCGACACTCAGCACCCCCGCCAATCAGCTAGTCTTGCTGTCGTCATCAGCCGCCTGCCGGAAATGCTCAATTGCGGAGCTTCTCCGTCTTTTGATGGAGGCCACTGCCAGGTACTGTACATCCTTCTATTCAAATCAATAGGAGGCGGATGTGCAGTACCCGGCCGTTGTCACTATCAGAAGACAGAGCAGCTCTGGAATTGAGCAGTTGTGGCCGCCGCCGACATAGAGAACAGCTGATTGACTGGGGTGTCCAGGTGTCTGACCCTGACCGATCAAACATTGATGACCTATCCTAAGAATTAATGGGATATCCCATTTACTATCCTAAGGATAGATCATCAGAGATAAAGTAGTGGACAATGTCTTTGACATGTGATTTTGTGGCTGCAATCTCCCAACCTTGTTTATCTCTTGTAAGCGCTGCAGCCTATCTGCTTTTCCATCTGACAGAGCTGTGAAGGCTGCAGCTCATTAGCGTCCTCTGACATGCTGCAGCACTCATGTGTCATAATCAATGTCACACGAATGTCAGGATGTCATTTAGAAGATAAGACTCTCTAGCCCTAATCTTTAACGTACATATAATACTTAAGTCCTTGGAAGTAAAAAAGTTAAAGGAAGCTCATTTTGAAATCTGAAAATACTGCCACGATTAAAATGTGAGCATATCAGAGGACACTGCTGACCTTGTCTCTATGTAACAGCAAATCAAGCGCGAGCTGCTTGAATCTCAGCTAAAGGTGGCATCTCTACAAGACATGTCCTGCCAGTTACTTGTCAATGCAGAGGGCAAGGATTGTCTTGAAGCCAAAGAGAAGGTACATGTCATTGGGAACAGACTTAAAGTGCTCTTAAAGAAAGTGACACAGCACATCAAAGAAATCGAGAAAATCCTGGACATTTCCAGCAGTCAGCTGGTAAGTTTTCGAGATTTATTGTTAACCACCAGAAATTCTCAAAATTTAACAAGATGTTTATGAGTCAGTTGGTGGTAAATTAGAATGTTATTGTGAATGGGAATCTGGCAGTAATTTTACCCTGCTGATGATACTTTCAGAAAAGAGTTATAATTTTAGCAAGCTGTCATCATCTTTACAAAGTATTAGAATTGTTTTTTTTCTCTGTTGAATTACTGTCCTAAAAGTGTTTACGGTAAATAGTTATAAAGAGAGTCTGTCAGCACAAAAATGAGTCATCAAACAAAGCATATATGCTCTACGCACTCTTGACATAGCCAAACAGTTCGGTGTGACTTCCTACCTACTTGTTGGGTTCTCTCCCCCATCTTCTTAATATTTCCTACACTGGTTTCTCCATCATGCCTTTTTCTTGATCTGTTGTCCATTAGAAATGTTTATCAGGTTGTGCTGTCTGTATCTTATGCTTTATTTTCCTACAATTTACATTTGATTGTTTCGATTTATATCTTCAAGATCTTGTCACTTTTAATTACCTGACCAATCTTTATCATCACCATATTATAGTTTGGCCATACTTAGATAAGGTAGACGTTAGCTCTATTGTGTGCTTGTCTAGTTAGGGGTTCACATCCTATGGGCTATTTTAATTGATTTCATATTTTTTTGGCTTGCTTTCCAATAAACATTATTTATAGGTGATCCTTTTTCTTTCTTTTTTTCTCTAGGTTTCTTTTGGTATGCTTTAGGTTGATCCCAATTTATAGTGATGCCCTCTTGGTATTTTTTTGTCTCTTACCACCTAATTGTTTTCCACCTATTTAGTACAGATAAGAAAAACAAAGTGGCCAGAAAGTGCACTGAACTGTTTGTCCACTAAAAAGGTGCTCTGTTTTTTTGTACTGACAGACTCTATATTATAGAGTTATTTTATAAAGTTATTTCCTAACTTTAAGCGTTATATGAAAATAATACTCGCATTTCTGAATGAGATTTTTTTAAGGATTTCTCATATATAGAAAAGCTTAGCCAATATTTTTGTCCCAAGGTGTAGAGACATATTTAAAGTCGATGGCATACTATTGTTTTTGCTTTCTAAAGTGAGATATTATAATGTTCAATACATTTAATATAAAAAATAACCAAGTTTGTCAGATATTAATACTGCTTTTTTTACAACTAGGAGTTGTCCTCATGGTCTTCTGCTGATGAGTTAGATACTTCCGGATCCCTCAGTCCTGTGTCGGGCAGAAGTACGCCTAGTAGGGAAAGAACGGTAATGCAACCAAAGTGTCCATTTAGGAAGAAAATGCAAATCCATGGATTGCGCCAGGCAAAGATTTCACTACAAAACCCAGTAGGAAGGGCAGCAAACACATCTCACATTCCCAAGAACTGTTCACCCTGCAATGTTCTACCAGATCCCTGCCATTTCCCTTCTGCATGATGTAAAGACAAATTATACATCTTTTAACGAAGCAGGAATTATTTTGACCTCTTCTTTATAATTCTGTTCAGTTATATTTTAATCAGTTTTTGGTGGTTTGGATTCTCTGGATTTCATTTACACTTTAGTTAAATAACATCTGTCCTTATAAACTATATGATCTTCTTAATTGATTTTCTACATTCATCCCTGTAGGTCCTAGTAATAAATTGTTAAGGAAAACTGGCTTTTCAGATTTTTCACAAAAAAAAACCTGAAAAAAGAAATAATTGCAAAAAAGATCTTTAGTGACATAGCGACAGTTTTAATTATTTTTATTTAATACAACAACATTTTTAGTAAAATCTCATTTATAAATAATAGGGAATTTTCGGTGGAATCGTGTCTTTTATTCCCTTACAATGCATGTCACATTGTGTTGTTCTAGAACTGTAGCTTTGGATTTAAAATTGAAAAGCCAGTTTCCATATCTCCTGGGTATTGGTCACCTCATGTGATTTTATTTTCTTTTGCTGCACTTTTCATTTTGTTGATTTTCTTTTTACCGGTAGCTTGTCTTTTTTTGCCTGGACTGAACATTCTTCTTTCTTTACCCCCTGTTCATTGCAAACAGCCACGGGGCAAATGTAGTGTCTCACAGCCTGGACCCTCTGTCAACAACCCACTTAGCAGGTACCTTATTCTCCTGGTTTCCACATTCTTTTCTAGAACACAGAGGATGATAGAACAACTTCATCATGCCTGGTAAAGAAAGACAACCCTAGTCCTCAAAAACTTGTTTTCTAGCTGGATTGTCACCATTTTATTGGTGTACCAATTTGCTGAGCCTCACATGACAGCAGGTTACTTAGAATGGAGCATACTTTTATCATACTCTGTATTTCTAGATCTCACATTAAGGCTCTGTTCCTTAAGTTTTGGAATCAGTATCAAAATGGACTGTCCATTTTGTGGGCATTTGCTTCCTTTGTGCTCTTCATTAGTACAGTAGCTTTGGTCCTCAGATTTGGTGACGCTTCTTTTTCCTTTTTCTGCTAACCTCACTAATCCCTACTAACACATTTCTCAAACTTTTTGGAGAACTCTCCCACACTTTTGACCACAAGAGTGCAGACTAGCTGCGATTCTGTAGCTTTTGCTTTTCATATTGTTTTAGTCAATTTTGCATCTTTGCTTAAACAGCTTTTGTATTTTAGTTGCTGTTATTTTGTGTGCTTCAGTCATTTATTTATTTATTTTCATTTTTTTGCATTAGTTCATTTTTTCCCTTACTACAGTCCCTAAACATTTACTTTTGGGTAAAAGATTTAGCAGAAAAAAATGTAGTTATAAAGATAATGATATCACCCTTAAAATAATTCAATATTAGTGTACAATGAAAGTCCAGTATACCTGAATATGTAGTGGACGGAAAGTGTTGAGCACAACCCAATTTCTAAGTACATCAAAGCCAGACACCATCAAAGACACTATGTTGATAACTTTATCACTTATGGACATTAATGTTCTAGAAAGATACGATTATAAACATCCTATGGTGTATGTTGTCGTGGAAAGTGTCAGTTATCTATATCCACAATTAATAAGAGCTAATTCTATCAATGGTTATTACGGCTTAGCAAATTAGTATATATATTTTTAAAAAATATTACAAATAGGACTGTTTTTATTGTATGACTGGTCTTACAAGTGCAGTTTTTGCTGTTGCTTAAGCCATTGTAGCAAACCGCCCATTACAATAGCTGTATAGTTGTAAAGACTAAAATGGTTAATGGTCTAGTAATAATATGTGCAGAGGTTGTAGTAGTGCCTTAATGGGCCCGGAGCTCCTCTGCTTCACATAATTTAGGTGACCAGGTATAGACTTTGTATCAGCACCCAATATCTCCAAGCTATGTTTCTGGTGATAGTCTAAACACACTAGATCTCATAGTGTAACCAACAATGATTTTGTACAGACTAATTTCACTTTGACATCATAAAGGGACCGGCAAAGCAGAAATGACATCATTTGCCTCTTTGCTCATCATCCCATGCACATGGCATTTCCATTTGACTCAAAATATATCTATATAGCTGCGGTAAAAAAAAAGTCTGGTATTTTACATTGATAGTCTAACCTTAGAGCTCGTGCACCTGATCGTTCCGAGTGTGATCCGACAAAATATCGGATTGCACTCGGACCAATGTTATTCCATGGGGCTGTGCACATGTCCAATTCACAGCATGCCTGAGATGAATCTGATTATCGGATCGCCCCCAGCCATACAAGTCAATGAGTTTGTGCATGAAATAGGACTTCGTTCAGTTCGTTCAGATAGCAATTGAGTGTGGTCTGATTTTCATAGACTGACAGAATGGAGACAATGGAAACATTTTTTTCCCATCTTCTCATCTGAGAGAATAAGATCACTCTATGATCACACTCTGATCACACTGATCAAACTCTGATCATGGTGTGATTAGCATAATCGCCCCAGTTGTGTGCACCTAGCCTTAAGATAGTCATCAATGTCAGATCGGTGGTGGTGCAACACCTGGCTCACCCGCCGATCAGGTGTTCTTGGTCTTGGCGGAAACAAGATGTGCTTAATTGCTCGAATGGCACAGCACAGCTCTGTCAAGTGTATAGTGGCCATGACAGGGTACTGCACATCCGCTCCGAATCACATTAATAGACATGGATCTTCAGTACCCCGCTATGGCCTTTATACAGCTGATGGAGCTGTGTAATTTTGCTCCACAGTTGAGCACATTTGGTTGCCGATCTAAGGATAGGCCACCAATATAAAATACTGGATAACCCCCTCTAAGTGACCGTATGCCCAGCTTAGAAAGGTGCTGCCATCTTAAGACTATTCTCTGACAATGATGGTTACATTTAGAACATTTATCAAAATTGTCTATGAAGTTGTAGCCTTGGTAAATATTTTTGCCGATCTCATGTATCTCCGCATGGCGAGAGCACTTCATGATTTGTAAATAGACTTCGACTTTCACCACTGATTATCAGCTTGCAATAAAAGATAAGGGAAACAGAATGAGCATGCTGATTGAGTACAGTTTATTTGTGCTACGTCTCAGCATGGATCTATAGAGAACGGAGGGTAACCAGCAGGATCACTGACAAGCTGATGAGCATGTGTGATTTAATCCAGTGTGATAATAAAAGCATTGAGCTATCATCGCCTTTGCAGCTCACATCTTGCGTTGCCAAACATCTGGCCCAGTGTGCGTCCTAACAGCTTTGCAGCTTTCAGCTAGGTTCACTTCCCAATAACCGTCCAGCAGCACTCTTCCTCTCCACCTGCACTTTTGATTAACACATCTTTTTGCAGTACAGCACAATATTCAATTTGTCATTCAGGCAAGCATGGAATAAAAACGAGTTGCGATTGAATGGAGCGCTTAATCAAAAGCACAAGTCAGACAGGTTGTGTTTGATGTCAGCTGCAGTAGTAACTGATAACACAGAACAGGCTGTCACTGTGTTCCTTATTATTTTTAATGCTTCTGATCAGAGTACTTTGTGTTTGATCTTGCACTGGATCAGTAAACATTGATAGACTTCAGTTTAAGGCCAGACAAAATAAGAGGTTTTACAGGATTTTTAATGACTATAAAACATTTTTATAAAGACCATGTGTATTGTTTGTGCCTTGTCTGCAATAACATTTAATAATGTGGGTTCTTGGGTGTTTTTATCCTTAGAGTGACTAATGATAAGTGCCATCTTTTTTTTCTTTACAGTTCAGTTGTTTAGAGACCTGTCGTGCCAAAGCATTACTCTAGTATGAAATTTAAGGCGGCCATACATATTACACTAAAGAAGTACAGCTAAACTTGCTACTTTCAGCTGGACTGGCCGGCTATCTAATATCTATTTGTTCCTCAGTTGGTGTTTGTCAGGAAAAAAATAATTGGGCATGTCGTATTAAAACATGCCCAATGCTTTGTTTTCAAGGGAGAGCCACCAGAAACCCATTGGCTACTTCCGCCTCTGTGTTCAGAACACTGCATTGGTTCTAGAGGAGAATACGGTACTGTCTGCTGGCAGCATACAGTGGTACAGAGGTTTACAGCTCCGTGATATGGAACCCAAAGGACTCTGTGTGCTACCATCATGGTCTAGATCACACAGATTTACCGTGAAAATGAAAGCTATGGTTAGGTCACATGTACAATTCATTCAGCATTCTTAAATGCATGTGAAAAACGATCCATGAATATCAATAATTTTTAGGCCTTGTTATATTTTACATTATTGTATACATGCATTTTTTTGGGTATTTAATAAATCCAAAAATTGACAACAAAACGCTATAATTTCCTGTAGACTTTGTAGTAACATCTGTCTGCAGCTTTTTTATTTTGTAAAAAGATTATAGAAATGTCAATGAAATCTCCTCAAAAACGTCTTTGTGCACCCTAAAGGGAATCTGTCCCTGTAATGAAGCAACTAGTGATTTTTGTTTAATTCATCCTCTCACTAGTCCCCATTTATATTACCTTATTTAGTATTTCCTGTCTATCTGAAAATGCACGGTATACTTCAGTTTGGCCATGTGAGCTCATGGTCACTCCTTGGGAATCACATGCCTTTTATATTCTCTGAAGGGGGTTAGCATCTCAGTCTTTAGAAGTTTGTATATGATGCAGATGAATAGTTTCATAGAATTAAGGTTAAAAGAAGACACTAGCCCATTGAGTTCTGTAAGCTTACATTTTGATTTAGGAAAAGTCAAAAACCCCATGAGAAACCATGAATGATTTGTGGACTTGTTTGCGCTGCTGTTTACTGAAGACGCCAATTTCAGAAAAATAGTTAGACATATGGTTTTACTCGATGTGTTTTGAAGTATAATACAATTCTTCCTCACAGCCATTTGTTTTTTCCTGTGCAAAAAGTGTATTATACTTCGAAACGCGTCAAATAAAACCATATATCTGATTAATTTTCTGAATTTGGCGTCTTCAATAAACAGCAGCGCGAGCAAGTCCACAAATCGTTCCTGGTTTCTGTTGCAAGTGGTTTAATGACCTATGGATCCGCAGTAGCTGATTAAAATTGTAAAACGCACAATTCTATAGATCAGGTGAGCAAAATCAACTATTCTTAATTCTGAATGTTTATTGGATAAGATCCTATTGTGCTATTTTTTTCTCCAGCCCAACTACTGCAAAAACCCCATGAGGCAGATGATAATTGCCATATGTTAGAGGGAAAAATCCTTCCCAACTACACATATGGCAATCACAATAGTTCCCTGAATCGGTGTCCCATCACAGAACATTACAGGTTGTGGGTACTAGATTATCTTTAGCATAAAAGGCAAACAGGCCCTTCTAGAACTTTTTTCCTGAATGAATCATTAAAACATGTTACACACGTGGTCAAAATTGTTGGCAACTCTCGTAATGACAGAAAAACCCACAATGTTGACAGAAATAACTTGAATCTGACAAAAGTAATAATAAATCAAAACTCTATGAAAATGAACAAATGAAGGTCAGACATTGCTTTTCAACCATGCTTCCACAGAATTTGAAAAAAACCCTCATAAAATAGGCCTGGACAGAAATGATGGTACCCTTAACTTAATATTTTGTTGCACAACCTTTTGAGGCAATCACTGCAGTCAAACGATTCCTGTAACTGTCAATGAGACTTCTGCACCTCTCGACAGGTATTTTGGCCCACTCCTCAAGAGCAAACTGCTCCTGCTGTCTCGTGTTTGAAGGTTGCCTTTTCCAGACAGCATGTTTCACCTCTTTCCAAAGATTCTCAATAGGATTTAAGTCAGGGCTCATAGAAGGCCACTTCAGAATAGTCCAATGTTTTCCTTTTAGCCATTCTTGGGTGTTTTTAGCTGTGTGTTTTGGTCATTATCCTGTTGCAAGATCCATGACCTGCGACTGAGACCAAACTTTCTGACACTGGGCAGCATATTTCTCTCCCGAATCCCTTGATAGTCTTGAGATTTCATTGTACCCTGCACAGATTCTAGACACCCTGTGCCAGATGCAGCAAAGCAGCCTCAGAACAAAACAGAGCCTACTCCATGTTTCACATTAGGGAGAGTTCTTTTCTTGATATGCTTCATTTTTCCGTCTGTGAACATAGAGCTGATGTGCCTTGCCAAAAAGTTCCATTTTTGTCTCATCTGTCCATATGACATTCTCCCAATGGTGTCCTCCTTGGTCGTCTCCCATGAAGTCCGCTTTGGCCATACAACGATGGATGGTGCAATCTGACACTGATGTTCCTTGAGCTTGAAGTTTACCTTTAATCTGTTTAGAAGTTTTTCTGGGCTCTTTTGTTACCATTCATATTATCCCTCTCTTTGATTTGTCATCAATTTTCCTCTTGCGGCCATGTCCAGGGAGCTTGGCTACAGTCCCATGGAGCTTAAATTTCTGAATAATATGTGCAACTGTAGTCACAGGAACATCAAGCTGCTTGGAGATGGTCTTATAACTTTTACCTTTAACATGTTTGTCTATAATTTTCTTTCTAATCTCCTGAGACAACTCTTTCCTTTGCTTCCTCTGGTCCATGTTGAGTGTGATACACACCATGTCATCAAACAGCACAGTGAGTATCTGTAGCCCTCTATACAGGCCCACTCACTGATTCCACAATTGTAGACACCTGTGATTCTAATTAGTGAGCACACCTTGATTTAACATATCCCTTTTGTCACATTATTTTCAGGGGTATCATCATTTCTGTCCAGGCCTATTTCATGAGTTTTATTTTTTTTTAAATTCTGTGGAAGCATGGTTGAAAAGCAATGTCTGACTTTCATTTGTTCATTTTGATTTATTATTACTTTTGTCAGATTCAAATTATTTCTGTCACCAATATGGGTTTTTCCGTCATTAATCGAGGGGTACCAACAATTTTGACTACGTGTGTATGGCAGAGAGTTCCATCGTCTCACTGGTTGTACAGTAAAGAATTTGTGATGATGAACTGTTCCTGTATGGTCAGCCACAACCATTTTTTTAACAGATCTACCGTATTTTTCGGACTATAAGACGCACCTGACCATAAGACGCACCCCAAATTTTCAGAAGGAAAATAGGGGGAAAAAAATAAAGTGTCACTTGGGGGTCAGTCTTACAGTCCGAATTCAGCTTACCAGTGAAGGG
>VIAB01008764.1:61343-93462 GCA_009801035.1 Oophaga pumilio
AGATCTTGCGACGAGATCTCGTTGCCGAGATTTGCATCTGAGCATGCACACAGCACAGAGAGCCGCTGCCACTTCCCTGGAGCACAAAGCCTGCCACCACCACACTACAGAGCCCCGCTGCACCGCCACAGTCGCACCAGCCTGGTGAAGGGAGGCTGCATCGGGACCGCTGCCACCAACGGGATTTATAAGTGTATTGCGACCATAAGACGCACCCCCATTTTCCCCAAAAAATTTTGGGGAAAAAAGTGCGTCTTATGGTCCGAAAAATACGGTATTTGTGAAACTTATTATTATTCCAAGAGCTATACATTAGAATGTACTTTGCTCATGGTTCAGCCCTTGTAAAGGCCTACAGTTTCCAGGTACAGTTTCCATTTTGTTGATCTGACTCGGCCATGAAACATGTAGGCACCCATACACCTTAGACTAGCATTGGCATGTTTCATTTCAGAATGCCGATCACATTGTTCCCCCAAATATGTGCCATGAGCCAACATGTCCGCCAGCAGCTTTCTTATAGAGTATATAGGAGTGCTTGGCTAAACAAGCGCTCATGTGTATTGGAGAGTCTGCTGAGATGGTTGTCTTTCGACCGATTGGCCACAGCATCATTTAGCCGGCAGCCATTATGTATGGCTTGCTTAAGAGCTTCAGGGAAGCCATCCATTTTGAAAGGATCTGTTTTTGTGTGAACAAAAAAAGAACTTACAGCTTTAACAACACATCATCTTGATAACTGGTCACCGAAGACTATCTCAAGGAAAGATACCGAACTTAACATTGAACAAGCCATTGGTCAATATTAATCTAAGTATCAAATTACACTATTCTTGTGTCCCAATACTCTGATTTCTGAGTAACCTTAGTTAGATCTGTACATAGGTGTGTGAAAATGCCCTTAATTAAGTTGTCCAATGACTCAACTCTAAACTGGATTTACATCAAAGGACAAAGGGCTATTTAACGCCACAGCGATTCACATACAAGCTCCTGTATAAGGCCTTATTCACATGTGTCCATTTTGTTTCCAGAAAATAATGGACCATCTAGGTGATAGTCCACTTTTTATCCATACAAGTTATCTAAGAACTAGTCTATAAGAAACAGACAGCATGTACATAACATTGCCTTCAATTGTCGATTTCTGAGTAAGACTCGTCTCCTCCTTTTTAAAAAAAATGGCATGTGAATAACCATACAGAAAATAATGTGATTTCGAATAATCCTTTTTGCTACATTTGCGAAAAATAAATGTAGTTGGAGAAACTCTTTATTCCCCAGAGGTAAAATGTGCTATTATGAGAATGAATGGTCACATTATATCTGTAGTAACATGACTGAACACACAGGTCAAGGCACGTGTATGCTTTGATGCAAATTGTTTTTGAGTCTTTTTAAGTCTGTTTCTATGCAGATTTATGAAAAATTGAATCCAAGATTGCTAATAAAGCTTTCTCCAGTCTTTTATTACCTCAGACGCATGTAGCCAGCAGTTAAACCATTGGAAATGTGGGCTTTTTTAACATTAGTCTTTGTAAATGATTGCTGCTTTTTTAATACAGATATAAGAGTGAACAAGAAATCTGTGCACAAAGAAGTACAAATTGTTTTTTTATATAACACAGTTCAAGCTGCCATCAAATTGACTATGTAATAAAAAAATATTTAGACTTGAGAGTCCTCAGTGGTTGATACCTTTTAATGGGTAACTGAAAAGATGGTAACAGATTGCAAGCTTTCCAGACTACTCAGGTCTCTTCATCAGGCGAAGACTAATACAACATCTGAAGAATCACATATTTATACACAACAGGACACAGAAATAACGCAATAGATAAGACAAGTGACGTGAAGCAGAACTGTCAGCAAACTGTACAAATAAGTCTGGTTTCCATATGGGCTGATTGCTATTGTCTTCACAATAACATTAATATTTAAAGGTGATGGTCATAAGTTTGGAAGTTATCCCCTAACCATTGAATAGGACCTAACGTTCTGATCACTGGGGGTACAACCACTCCAACCCCCCCTATCTTGAGAACCAGAAGGACCCTGTGTGAATGGAACAGGGGTCAATCATGAGCACATCTGTTCCATTCATTCTTAATGGGACTGCCAGAGTTAGTGGAGCGCAGCATTCAGCTGGTCTTCAGCGCTTCTTTATAGATGAATGGAGCACTAGTGCGCATGATCGACCACCTGCATTCACAAGAAGCTCTTCAGAGCCCTGGTTCTCAGGATTGGTGATGGTTCTAGCGGATCAGGAAGTTATTATTTTTTTCATGGACAGGAGATAACTTCGAAACTTGAGACAACTCCTATACTGGGATTGTAGAAAAATAAAGTATTATATGTGATACAAAGATTATAGATATGTGATATATGTGGAGTCCACACTTTCATTCCAAACAACTGTACCAGAATTGCAGAAAAAGTCAACTGAGACCTCTTACAGCAGTCACACCACCACAAATCTAACATTAAAGGACTATTTCAGTGAGATGACGGTATGACCTATCCACATTGCTGCATTTGGTTATTTCAGGCAGTCCCATAGAGAACGGGGGGCAAAAATTTGCACTGCCACTCAATTCTGGCAATTGGTGGTGATTTCAGTGGGTGGACACATCAACCTATCTAGAAGTTATCACCTTTCAAATGGATAAGTGTGAATTTCTTACCAAAGTACCCCCCTAATCACTGAGTAGATAGGCGATAAATGTTTTGCTCTGGCATGTCTTTTTAATACAAATATATTGTCAATTTCTGTAATTCTGATTTTTTTTTATATATATATAGGCCCATATAACACATTATAATTCAATTAGCTCTCAAGTAGAAAAAAAGTAGCGTTTTTTGTACCGTCTGCTGACCCTTTAACAAACCTTGCAACATACCTAGAACCACAATCAATGTACAGTAACTGGGCCTGGTCATATAAATAATGTATATATATTTACCGACACTATAACAGACCATAGACCAAACAAACAATTTGAAAAAGTTTTCTTGAAAAACATATAATATGTATAAAACCATATACTGTCAAAATGAGGCAGCAAACAGTGAGGTTGAAGGTGGGGACAACTGAGCAGTTTAATATGTATCCCCCCACAGTCCCAATGAATATATCATATATAAGGAATGTACTAGCATCACGATTAGATTAGCAGTACTATTAACAGCATTAATGCCATAGTGGGCGTAAAACAATGATACAACCATATCCTAAACCAAACAGCTTGGGAAAATATGTCTACAAGGTATAAATAGTAGTATAAGGATAAGGATGTATTCCTGTGGGGGAGATAGCAAGGGACCCACCTCTCTCATGAGTCCCCAGGCTCTCTCCCCCACAGGTATATACCCTGTGGGGAAGAGAGACAATTTATTTTGACTTTTATGTCCTTGAAATGTAGCGCCATCTGTTTTACGGTGTACTATATCACGTTTAGTCTATGGCTATTGATTCAGTGCAAGATTAAAACTGTACACAAAGCAAGAATTTTTTTCTATTGATCATATACATATGTATAATATTGTATTGGAAAAGTATGCAAAAGTTTGGAAATTATGCTCAAAATACATAGTTTGATCTAGTTACCAGAATATGATTAGTTATCTGCTGACCGAGCTATTTAGGCAGTAATATTCTAGATCTGTCATATGTCCTTTAGTTTATTCAGGTGTGGTTGAATAACTTGTGCTTTGCACTCATTGTTTTAACTTATTCATTAGGTCCAAAGACGATGGCTCAGGTTCCTGCCATTCTGATGCCAATGTGGTTCACGGACAGCAGTCATTCTTTCTACGGGTTTTACGGGCCGCCTTGCCACTTCAACTTCTTCTGCTGCTTTTAATTGGTCTTGCTTGTCTTGTACCAATGACTGAAGAAGACTACAGTTGTACTTTGTCCAATAATTTTGCACGGTCTTTCCACCCGATGCTCAGATATACCAATGGGCCACCACCTATATGAACACCCTGTTTAATGGAAATCACTGTGGAATATATATGAGCTGTTGCCAGCTTTTTATTGCACTTATCTTGGCAGCTTTACTACCCTGAATTACCTTTGAGCATAAATCCAATACTGTATTGGTCACAGGATACTGTGTTCCAGTAACTTGTTATATTAAAAAGGTGACATCAGTATTGACAGAGAAGACGATACATGGACGACATCTCTAATATAACTGTAAAATTCAGTTCTGTAATTCCTACTCTGAGCATTATCAGTATTGGATAAAATGTCTCTAATTATGAAGCTATTTTAGATGCTTGTAATATACAATTTTAAATAGCTTATATGGCAAATATTTTTTTACTTTTCCCTGTTGCATTTTTGGTTTATGGGCTTTCTGTGTGTTGGTGTGTTAAGGGAAGCATGAAATCACTGTAAAACTCTTGTTAAAGTATGAAGGATGTACAAATGAATGGTACTTTTTGGACTAATAAACTGGATGTAAGAAATAAAATCACGATTTCAGAAGAATCTATGAACTGTTAAGAGATTAGAAAATATTATTTATGTATGTACAGTTTGCTAAGCCAAGTTCTGTTTGTATTGATTTATTGCAATTATAGATATTGTAAAATATAATGGTGTCTGTGTTTTGCTTTTTATTACTTTGGGCAACACTATTAACTTGCTGTGGCTATATAACCAAATCCAGACTGAACATACAATGTAATGACTTCCCTCAAGGGCTTGTGCTGACAGCCATAGATTCTCTCATCCGAGAAAAGTGGGCCGATTATGCAGATAACACTCTGATCAGAGTTTGATCGGAGTGTCAGCATAGTGTGATCCTATTCACACTATGAGAAGATGGAGAACAAAATTTCTTGTTTATCTTCTCCATTGTCTCAGTGCACGGAGATCAGAATGCACTTACATGTTATCCAAGTGTAGTTCGATGATTTCCACGCACTCATTGACTGGCATTTCTGACTGAGATCCAAATATTGGGAAGAGCTCGGACCAGTGCACCGCCCCATAGACTAACATTAGTCCGGGTGCAATCCGATGTTTTGTCACGGTGCACTTGAACCAATAATAGAGCAATCTGCACTTGTCCTAGGAGTAAGGCTATACAAAGATGCAATCCAGTTGAGAATAAAGGTCACTGAGGCTTAGGACAAATATCAAATGTTAGGTGGTCCTCATAGATAATAACACATTACGGGCTTAGAATTTTTTAAATTTTAATCACTGTTCTCAGAATGAAGCCCTAACAAAGAGTACAAGCTCATTTGTGTAAGTGGCTGCTAGGGCAAACCTCAAGGATGCTCACCAGACGGAGTCTGTGCCCTTTCTTAACCTTTTGACAGTAAAGCTATTTTAGACTTTGAGGACACAGCAGTTTATTCATCTTTTTTAATGTATTCTTAGATCAATGTTTTTAATTTTTCTGTTGCGGCAATATGTTTTGCAATATAAGCTCTGTTATGGAAGAAAATTCTGAAGTTGCAATTTTGTAATTTCCCTTCTATCAGAAGAAAATTGACTGAATGGAGGAAAAGGCAAAAATAAATCTGTACTTGCTCAAAAAAATGATCTGCTCCCGCCAACAATTCGGTAAGGACCACTGGAACAGTGGTGCAGGAGTGGTAAAGGATTTATGAGTTGAGTGTAGATTCAGTTACTTTTGACCATTTAGTCAGTTGTTTTCCAATCTTGGAAAACCCCTTTTTAGGATCCAACCAAATAATCATCAGTTGATAATTTTTACTCTCAAAATGCTGTCACTGACTGCAGCAGTAATGCAAAATCCTATAACATACCTAGCTAAGACAGCAGATCTTGAGCATTTGGAAGGCCAAGGTAAGTATTTTGTTGTTAAATGAAAAATAATTTTCCCCTTGAATAGGACACACAGTAATTTTTATTACCTTTATTATGCCGTTAAGCCTATCCAGAAACAAGTGCCTCACCTGGGCACTAGGCCTTATTACTCTGTTACTCTCAACAAACGGAACATACATTTTCCTATTGGATAGTAAGTATATGCCTTTTTTATCATAATGGATACCAGGACCACCTCCCTTTTCCCCCTGGACACCAGAGCATTCCCCCTTCTGCTTATGACCAGTTATCGTTCTACTCAATACCCATTTTGTCTGACAAGCTGATATTTCTCATGTATTTTGGAAGAGCAGACTGGTAGAAAATGAGGAGCTCATCACAATCCTTTACTAGAGCATTATAAATAGGCACAGAACTGTAGTTATGACCCCTATTTTGGCCCTTTCTGGACCTGATCACAAGAAAATTTTAACAACTGGAAGTACAGAGTTAAGATTGCGATCAGAAATACTGGAGTTTGCATATACATAACACCTAGTCCTGAAAATTCACCTGAAATAGTGAGGAAGCTTTAAACTGAAAAAATGCAATAAAAATATTAATAATGCTATTTCATCAAACATCCACTATTTCATGGAAAATTTGCAATATCAATGTCTTGTTTTCCAGTTTTTTCCATTATTGAAAGATTATTCATGACTCTAGATGACCCTAGATGTGAGACAGATATCTGCCAGGACAGATGATACTATCAGTTACCCGTAATTATTAGGTTAGTTACACATTTTCCGTGCTCAATGAAGATTGTCTTTCTGACTCCAATATACTGTATATACACTGCTCAAAAAAATAAAGGGAACACTTAAACAACAGACTATAACGCCAAGTAAATCAAACTTCTGTGAAATCAAACTATCTACTTACAAAACAACACTGATTGACAATCAATTTCACATGCTGTTGTGCAAATGGAATAGACAACAGATGGAAATTATTGGCAACTATCAAAACACACTCAGTAAAGGAGTGGTTCTGCAGGTGTGGACCACAGACCACATCTCAGTACCAATGCTTTCTGGCTGATGTTTTGGTCACTTTTGAATGTTGGTTGTGCTTTCACACTCATGGTAGCATGAGACGGACTCTACAACCCACACAAGTGGCTCAAGTAGTGCAGCTCACCCAGGATGGCACATCAATGCGAGCTGTGGCAAGTAGGTTTGCTGTGTCAGCGTAGTGTCCAGAGGCTGGAGGCGCTACCAGGAGACAGGCCAGTACACCAGAAGACGTGGAGGGGACCGTAGGAGGGCAGCAACCCAGCAGCAGGACCGCTACCTCCGCCTTTGTGCAAGGAGCAACATGAGCACTGCCAGAGCCCTGCAAAATGACCTCCAGCAGGCCACAAATGTGCATGTGTGTGCACAAACGGTTAGAAACCGACTCCATGAGGATGGTCTGAGTGCCCGACATCCACAGATGGGGGTTGTGCTCACAGCCCAACACCGTGCAGGACGCTTGTCATTTCCCACAGAACACCAGGATTGGCAAATTCACCACTGGCGCCCTGTGCTCTTCACAGATGAAAGCAGGTTCACACTTGAGCACATGTGACAGACATGACAGAGTCTGGAGACGCCGTGGAGAGCGATCTGTTGCCTGCAACATCCTTCAGCATGATTGGTTTGGCAGTGGGTCAGTAATGGTGTGGGGTGGCATTTCTTTGTAGGGCCTCACAGCCCTACATGTGCTCGCCAGAAGCAGCCTGACTGCCATTAGGTACCGAGATGAGATCCTCAGACCCCTTGTGAGACCATATGCTGGTGCGGTTGGCCCTGGGTTCGTCCTAATGCTGAACAATGCCAGACCTCATGTGGCTGGAGTGTGTCAGCAGTTCCTGCAAGATGAAGGAATTGAAGCTATGGACTGGCCCGCCCGTTCCCCAGACCTGAATCCGATTGATCACATCTGGGACATCACGTCTCGCTCCATCTAGCAACGTCACGTTGCACCACAGACTGTCCAGGAGTTAGCAGATGCTTTAGTCCAGGTCTGGGAGGAGATCCCTCAGGAGCATGCCCAGGCGTTGTAGGGAGGTCATACAGGCACATGGAGGCCACACACTACTGAGCATAATTTTGACTTGTTTTAAGGACATTACATTCCACTTTAATTTTGTGGTTGACTCCAAATCCAGGCCTCCATTGGTTAATAAATTTGATTTCCATTGATGATTTTTGTATGATTTTGTTGACAGCACATTCAACTTTGTACAGAACAAAGTATTCAATGAGAATATTTCATTCATTCTGATCTTGTGTGTGTTCGAGAGTTTCCTTTATTTTTTTGAACAGTGTATATTGTGACAGTGTCACTTGCGCTGTATGTGAGAGGAGATAAGTGTCACGAAAGTTGCTATATATAAGTTTCTCTCCAGCATGCTTTGTGCTGAAAGGGTTAACCATCCATTACAAGGGTTTGTTTTTTTTGTGAGCAGGTGTAAGAGATGAGATGCCTACTCACCATATCTCCACCTCAAGGGTGTGGTTGGAGAAGTTAAATGTCCAGTCACTGTTTTTTTTTCTCTTTTGTGTGTTTGGAGAGGAAAGTCTCCAGATGGTGGCTCCGGAGGCAGCTGAAGAATTCTTCAGAGTGTTCTCTGTGGGCGAATTCCGCACAAATAAGGACTCTGTTAGGCCGGGATCACACATGCGAGAAACACAGCCGAGTATCGCATGTGAAATCCCAGCTCTGGCGCCACTCCCGAGTGCCGGCGCCAGAGCTGGGATTTCACATGCGAGACTCGGCCGTGTTTCTCGCATGTGTGATCCTGGCCTTAGACTTTATCTTTTGTTTTGCCCTGAGGCCATGTTTATTTTGTTCAACCCTGCCATGGTTTATGCTGTGCTACTGTGCTATAATAAACCAGCAGGTGACTTACCCAAGAAGCTTTCCTGTGTTTACCTCTGTAAGCAGCTGAGTGAGTCAACCCCTCTATATATATACTGCTTAAAAATAAAGGGTACACTAAAATAGCACATCCTAGTTTTCATTAAAATCCATTACATGCAGTGGGTACAGAAAGTATTCAGACCCGTTTAAATTTTTCACTCTTTGTTTCATTGCAGCCATTTGGTAAATTCAAAAAAGTTCATTTGTTATTTTTTTCTCATTAATGTACGCTTTGCACCCCATCTTGACTGAAAAAAAACAGAAATGTAGAAATTTTTGCAAATTTATTAAAAAAGAAAAACTGAAATATCACATGGTCATAAGTATTGAATCCCTTTGCTCAGACACTGATATTTAAGTCACATGCTGTCCATTTCCTTGTAATCCTCCTTGAGATGGTTCTACCCCTTCATTGGAGTCCAGCTGTGTTTATTTCTAATATTCCTAAAGTTCAGTATCTTCAAACGTCCCTCTTCTCAGGAGCAGATGATAGATGTCCTGTAGGTACTTTGTAGATAATGAACAAGATATACTAGATAACAATATAATACCAATAAATGATCTATCCCTATAACAACTCCTAAGGGCAGAATACCCTATGGAGTCGAGTTCTTTTAATAAGAAAAAACTCTGCTGATTTTTTCCCCCCAGCCTTGTTAAAGATGATAATGAATGAGGACAAGGGTGGAAAATGAACCCACCCTTATGGGTAACATTGAAACAATATTTTAAACAGATACATCATGGTGAAGGCTCATAAAATAAAGTCAGGGACTTATAAGCTAGACTGTGTCCCAATGCTTTTCCCTGTCCACACAGTTCATCAGGAGGCCTGGTGGATAATGGCGATGCCAGAGATGCAGGGTGCTATGATGGTGTCAGCATACCTGTTGGTTAAACCTATGGGTTTAAATATCCCACCATTGGTCAAATGAAAATGTCAATTGCCCACCTGATAAAGTCGACAGTCTAATCACTGGGCTTCTGTGTCCGTTTTAGTGTAATACGCTGCCATTCCACTAGAGGCAGATACAGCACACACGTATAGTAGAGTGGCAGTAAGCTAGCGTGCTTTCCAAGGTGGAACGCATCGGAGGTGTCGCCGCATTGCTTCCTGCAATGACCCTACAATATTTGGTCCCAGCGCAATGGAGGCTGGTATGAACCGCATCGGAAGTGTCCCGTCACTCAGAGATTCGGGACATGTGCATTAAAGATTGGAATACTTCCTGATGTACTCCGTGAATTGCCGAACAGATCGCCAGGTAAAGATAAAGGTGAATCTTTACTATGGCGTATGTATACATCTATTGGATGGCATGAGGACCTGTTTGTTGAATATCTCACATAACTGTTCTGATATAGATGTGGGATGGTCCATGGTTGTTATTAATAACATGAAAGAATAAACAGACAGGGAACATGTGAATTTGGTAACATACAGAAATGCCCTATGGCATAAGGAACAATGATGACCGGATATAATCCATATAATGTGGGCCATCTAAGAATGGAGTGTACATGTTGTTATTAAAACAAGAGCTGTGGAATGTCGTGAACATAACAATTTCATCAAGCAACTTCTTCATTCTTCATTTCACCCTGACACGTAACTACTTCCTATTTGATGGGAAGTACTTCCACCAACCATGATAATGGCTAGGTTTAGTGAACATCTGAAGAGTGGGTGGTAGGCTGTTCCCCATATCTCCACCCCAGGGTGGGGTTTAGAAGGTAAGTAGCCTTCTGAATCATTCGGAGATTGGTCTCTTTGTAGACGACATCTCCAAAGCTGTGTTCATGTTAAAGAGAGATGAACCTTGTGTTTTTTCCTGAGCAGGTGGATCCCCGCAACAACACGGACTGTGCCATTTGTTATGTTTTGTTCCTGTTAGACCAAAAAGGCTGTGTTTATTTTGCAGTGGTTTACACAGTACATTTAATAAACCAGTGGAAGATTTAAAGAGAATATAAACTCACTGTTTCTTTCTATTGAGCACAAGAAAAAAATCTTGCTCTATCCGGTCAGCAGCCTTGACAAGTAATTTGATCTCTTAGAAACGAATGAAGTGACTGTATTCAGTGTCAGTAGTCTGACCTGTCGTTGTTTCATAGATACTGAGGAAGCAATGATACATCAAATAAAGTTCACATTTAAATGGACACTGTAAGATATGTTTCAGAACAAAAATGCAGATACTACATTTTTCATGAACTATGTTTATACTGGAGTCTTGGAAATTCAGACAAGAGATGAGCGAACCTTTCGAGGTTCGGTTTGGATTTGCCGAAAGGACCACCGTTCGCCTAATGGTTCGACAAACGTACCCGAACCCCATTAGATTCAATGGGAGGCAAAACCAAATGCTTAGACTTCACCTTAAGAGGTGACAAAAAGCTTCCCAAACAGCTAAAATTAGGAGCAGAGACCATGAAAATTAGCATAAATTCACCAACAGTCGAAATTTGCAAATTGGACAGCAGCAGTCGGCCATGGGCCATGCATGAAATATCAGGGCCTGACCCAGCATTTACAGCTTGTAATTGAAGTTTCAATGAGGATGTGGTGGTTAAGGGAGCAGTGTAAGCTTTCTTAGCTGGGAGACCTCACACCTCATGCAACACCTTCAATTTATATTTTTTTATTCCAGCCACACTCAGATAATACACTGCAGAAAAGATGTGGATTCCAATCCACGCTGCCCAAATAATAGATTTCCAAGATGTAGCAGTTATGAAGTGGTTTAATCTACGCGTTTCAGGGTGAATACCACCCCTTCCTCAGGAAAATACCACGTATAGCTTACATATGTTCTAATGGTACCTTGCTTAAATACATCAAGGATTCAATAAAACAGGCGCCAGACAGTCAGATGACACATGTCAAAGTTGATCATGGGTTAATACAGCATTGTTTTGGAGAAATTTTTTCCTATACCAAAGAAAAATATTCTAATACCATGTTTGTTTGAATTTGCAGTTTGAAAGATAAAGAATATTTCAAGAATGAAAAAAACAACAGAAAATAAAAGGAAAGGACATATACTGCGAACTTGCAACAAAAGAGGACTTTCCTGTTATAAGAGTCGGTTCCTCTAACCCAAAAACTATTGAGCTGCAACTGAAACAACCTTCATTTTTTGGAAGAAATTGGAACATTTGCTGTTAAACATTTAATTTAAAAAAATATTTTTTTTTGAAGATAATAAATCTTTATTAGTAAAAAGTATCTATTTTTTTTATTAAATGTTTAACAGCAAATGTTCCAATTTCTTCCAAAAAATGAAGGTTGTTTCAGTTGCAGTCCAATGGTTCTTGGGTTAGAGGAACCGACTCTTATAACAGGAAAGTCCCCTTTTGTTGCAAGTTCGCTGTATATGTCCTTTCCTTTTATTTTTGTTATTTTGTTTTTTTTCTGCTACTTGTTTTTTTCATTCTGGAAATATTCTTTATCTTTCAAACTGCAAATTCAAACAAACATGGTATTAGAATATTTTTGGTATAGAAAATAATTTCTCCAAAACAATGCTGTATTAACCCTTGATCAACTTTGAACTTTGACATGTGTCATCTGACTGTCAGGCGCCTGTTTTTTTGAATCCTTGATGTATTTAAGCAGGGTACCGTTAGAACATATGTAAGCTATACATGGTAATTTCCTGAGGAACGGGTGGTATTCACCCTGAAACGCGTAGATTAAACAACTTCTTAACTGCTGCTACGTCTTGGAAATCTATTATTTGGGCAGCGCGGACTGGAATCCACATCTTTTCTGCAGTGTATTGTATTGTCGGGTCGTCGACCGACCTGTGGATCTGTGGCAGCCTCTCTTACATGTGCTTTAACCACCTAATACTAGGTGAGCAGCTTCCTACTTAAAAAGTGCTCTTACTATCGGATAAGACCCTATTGCGCTTTGTGTCTCCCTCGCTTTATCTATTAGCCACACTCAGATGGCACAAACATCAGTTTCATAGACTACTATAGATAGAAAAGTGTAAGAATAGTAACACAGGTAGTAGACTGATCAAATGACCCACAGTAGAACTTGTTATAATGGCACAGAAGCAGTCAACCATGGCCCAAGCATGAGGTATCAGGGTCTGGCCCAGCATTTACAGCTTGTAATTGAAGTTTCAATGAGGACTTGGTGGTTAAGGGAGTGGTGTAAGCCTTAGATGGGAGACCTCATGCAACACCTCCAATTTATTTTTTATTCCAGCCACACTCGGATGGCACAAACATCAGTTTCATAGACTACTATTGATAGAAAAATGTAAGAATAGTAACACAGGTAGTTGACTGATCAATTGACTGTCACGGGTGTGTCGCCACGAAGATCGTCACGATTACACAGCCTGACTTCTCGCAGCTGAGTTTTTGGTGCTTTGTGTTTTTCGGCAGTGAGGGAATTAATTCTCTCTTTCTGTGCTAGATGAGGCCCAGCCTCGCCCAGCTGCAGTCAATGCTGCAGTAGTGGGACTCCTTCAAATACCTGCCGGTCTGTTAGGGAAGTTGTCGGTGAAAGCATTCCTTGCAGACAAACAGAGCGGCTCGTGGTATTTTGGAGTTTGGAGTGAAGTGCACTTGGTGTGGTTTTTTCCCTTCCTCGCTTTATCATTTATCTCGTTACCCGTTGGTGTTCCCTCTGTTGTTGTGGTGTGAGTTTTTGTATGCAAGGTGGTTTTTGGTTTCCCCCTTGTACTGTCTCATTCGTCTAGTACTGTGTATTGGCTTATATTATCCTGTCCCCTGTTGTTGTGATCGGGGTCCTTCTCAGGACTAGATTACTGAGGTTCAGGGATCCTCAGGAGGTAGGGGTTACACTGGCGGCCTGGACCTCTGTACCTTTAACAGTACCTCCAGGTAGAGGGATTAGTCAGGGCCCCAGCTTAGGGTCATCTTAGGCCCCTGACCTCCTGTACGCAGAGACAGCGTGACATTGACCCACAGTGGAACCTGTCCTAATGGCACAGAAGCAGTCAGCAATGAGCCATGCATGAGGTATCAGGATCTGGCCCAGCATTTACAACTTGGAATTGAAGTTTCAATGAGGACCTGGTGGTTAAGGGAGCGGATTAACCCTTCTCAGCTGGGAAGCCTCATGCAACACCTCCATTTTTTTTTCCTTTTTTTTAAATTCCAGCCACACTCAGATGGCACAAACATAAGTTTCATACAGTAATATTGGTGGAAAAACTTACCTACTTACACGAGCAACCCACCAGATAGAGACCCAACTTGGAATCTGACACACCTTCCATCACAGGCAACCCACCAGATAGAGACCCAACTTGGAATCTGACACATCTTCCATCACAGGCAACCCACCAGATGGAGACTCAACTTGGAGTGTCCACATTTCAAAAAATAATTGTCATACACCAGTAAGGTGGCATCAATTTCCACAGGGTAGAAATATTATAATAGGCCTCTGACACACATTCCACCACAGGCAACCCACCAGATGGAGACCCAACCTGGAGTCTCCACATTTCAAAAAATTGTAACATCAGCAGCAGAAGCAAAAATAAGCACAGAAGACACCACAAAGATGGCACAGACTTAAATAACGCAAGATCAATGCATGACACAAAAAATGACAACATCACCTAGTCTGCCCAATCTGCGACCGGGGTGCAAAAGTCATCGGAGATCCATGACTTGTACATTTTGATGAAAGTTAGGCGGTCTACACTTTGTCAGACTTGTACTCTGTACTGCTGGTGCACGGGCTGATCTAAAAAATATGTTAAATGATTCACAGAAATTGCTAATGCCACTTACACTGCTGCTGCTAATGTTTTGGCGATGATGCCTTTACATTCCCGGGGTAGACGTCTACCACTGGGATGCACACTGTGTGCCTTGCTGCTGTCTTGTGGAAAACCACTCTTAAGATTGTCTACAAGCGTATTTTGATGCTCCAGCATGCGCGCATCCCTTTCCAAAGGAGGAAGCATCTGGCTAAATTTACTCTTGTACTGTGGCAAATCAATCATCAGCACTATTCCTAACTCTAAGAATACGGGCATCGTGTTGAAGATAGTGCAGAAAGAAGGCGCTCTTGTGTCAGATGCTTCCATGAGGTCCAAGTCCATGCTGTGTTGTTTTCAGGGAGACACTCAAGGTTTCTTCCTCTGTCCCCTCCCACCAACCATGGACAACACAGAGCATATCATTATCCTTTTCAACTCCCTGACTCTTGTGCGTCTATCACCTCATCCTCCCCAATTTGTTCCTCGATTCTTGCATCTTCACTAACAGTTTGTCTGGTACCATGAGCCCCCCTTGATCACTACAAGCCACCTTCCCATGGCACCCGCCTGTGTGACGACAGTCCAGAAATTTGAGATATTGTTATCTCTTCTGCATCCTCCTCTGCTTCCAACTCTTCCTCTGGCACCATCACCTCCTCATGCAGACTATTCAAAGTGTGCTCCAGCATAAAGATGACTGGACCATCAGCGCTAACTGTTATGAATGTGCTAGAGATGGGTTCTGAGCAGAGGCTCCCTCTGGTGGTTACAGACAGTACTGAACCTTCCAGCAAGGAATGGCAATCTGGGATCTCTGACTGGACTGATATAAGGGAGGTTTCCTCCCATGATGGTTGCCGGTGATCAATTGTTCTTGTCTCAATTGTGGTTCCTGGTTCATTTGGAAGTTTGCTGAGTCTTGCCTGCATCTTCTGCTTTCAGATAGGATATTTTCTGCTTTTATTTTTGTGCTTGCTTTTTGCATGGTTCTCTGCACTTTTGTGGAGGTCAGCCGGGTCCCCTCCTGGGGCCTGTGCTCCTCTCAGTTTATCTTTATCCACTGTTATTTGTTCATTTGCTTTTTCCTGTTTTTTCCGGTGGCTGCGGCTTAGTTTTGTTACACCAGAGATCTGATTTAGGTGGTGGAGATCGTGTGATCTCAGGTGTTTTTGCAATCAGAAGAGTTGGTATTTTTAGGGTTTTTTTTGGATTGCAGTAAGAATCCTTTCCTGTACTTTTCTGTCTAGACAGATTGGGCCCCAGCGTTTGCTCCTTCTATTTTCTATCTGTGTCCGTGCTTCTTCTTGTCTAACCGCCATTACTTGTTTGGGGGCTTCCTATTTTCTTTGGGGATCTGGGGCAGATAACTTTCCTCTTTCTGCCTTTAGGTGTAGTTATCTCTCAGGCTGTGAAGAGGCGTCTAGGATCAACGTAGGAACGCTCCACGGCTACCTCTAGTTGTGTGGTTAGTTCAGGTTACTGCAATCCAATAGGTTCCAGCCTCTCTGGTGTATTGCCGTTTTTGCTCTTTCTCCTCAGCTACCTAAACACAACAGCTAACCATCTTAGGAGCCATTTTCAAAACTTTGCAGAATTGTGCAGAGGTCCTTCCCCTGTACCCACTCCACAAACGTGATTTGCATCACGTCCGGACTGTGTTGGCCCACGCTATGCAAATGGACATACTGCACCAGGGCTCGTCGCTGCTGCCACATCCACTGCAACATGTTCTGAGTGGAATTCCAGCTTGTCAGAACATCGCTAATCAAATGGTTAACCGGTAGCCTGAAAGACCTCTGTAGCTATGCAAGTAGGTGACCTGCGGAGCACAGAGCGACTGTAATTTCTGCAACAGGGCATCCAGGCCGGGATAGTTGCAGAGAAATTGCTGTACCACCAGGTTGAGGATGTGAGTCAAGACACATGTGTGAGGTTGCCATGGCGTAAGGCTGCCACCAGGTTTGCACCGTTATCGCACACGGCCTTCCCTGGCTCCAGGTTCAGTGGAGACAACTCTAACTCGGCCTTGATACCTAGCTACAAATCTTGAGCTGTGTGACTGTGATCTCCAAGGTATATTAATTTAAATGCTGCCTGATTGCCGTGAGCCATGGCTGCGCAGTATGGAGGTGGGAGAGATTCTATATGCACTGTTGGAGCGCGTGTCTGATTAAGGGAGAGGTTGAGGGCACAGGTGGACCCCATGGAGGAAGCAGAGGAGGCAGAAGCAGTGGAGGAACTGTTAGATAAAGAAGTTTTTCCCGCAGGCCTTGGGGATTCAAAGACTTGTGGAGCAGCCCCTAGACCGCCTGCCCCCACAGCCGCCAGAGTCACCCAGTTCCCAGTCAGCGAGATGTAACACCCCTGCCCATGTTTGCTCATCCAGGTGTCAGTGATGAAATGCACCTTGGCAGACATAGATTTTTTCAGGGAGCATGTGATGTTGTCGGCGACATGCTGGTGTAGCGCAGGCACTACTTTCTTAGAGGAGTAATAGCGAATGGACAACATGTACTGGGTGACTGTGATGGCCCTCAGCTTTCAGAAACCGTCTGTATCCACCAGACGGAAAGGCAGCATTTCCGTGGCCAACAGATTAGAGATGGTGGAGTTCAAACTCTTAGCTTTGCCATGTGTAAGAGGAAACATTCTTTTACATGACCACAACTGCCTGACCAAGAACTAGCTGCTGTGCTAGAGAGAGCGGAATACGGAGAACATGACAAACTGCTGAACTGTGAGTGAGGTGCAGGCGGAGATGTTATGGTGGATTGAGAAAGATGTGTTATGCTAGGTGACACAAAAGCAGCAGTCATGTCTACTTCTATAACAGCTGACCGGCTCTCACTCACCCCGACTATGGTAGGTAAAGAATTGTAGTTTCTGCAGCCGGAGACCTGTTTGTGAAGATTTGGATAGTGACGGAGAAGAAAGAAGCACCAGATTGGGTTGATGGGACCCCTGGTGGTTTGCGAGGCCCGCTAGTCTGCATTTTAGCGCAGTGACATTCCCACACTAAGGCATATTGATCGTGCATGTGCCGGTTCATGCATGTAGTTGTCAAATTATTGCAATTTTTGCCTCTACTGAGTTTTTTTTTACAAATTTGACAGATTACGTGTGTTGAATCATCCTTTGTGGTCTCAAAAAACGCCCAGGCTAGGCAAGCCTTGCCATCCCTGCGAACACACACTCGCGACCAGGGCTGGCCACAAACAGAGTTAGGGCTGAGTATGCGTGCTTGTCTTCATTGCATCCCTTCGTGTCTGTGTGGGAAGGTGCAGCATATCCTCCTCATCTTCGTCCTCCTCCACTTCCTCTGCTGAGCTACTCAGCTGCGTACTTATGAGTTCACACCAAGTGGTATCTAAAACCTCATTGTCATCCTCTGTTCTCACACTCCTCACCCTAAGAGTCCCCCTCCTCCTCTTCCTGCCCTGACACCATAGTACAGTCCGCGTGTGCCTCTGGTATCTGAGTCTCCTCAGGATGACCTCCACCTTAGGTGGTTAATGTCTGGTGATGAGAGTCTGGATTCTGCTTGCAGCCTACTTCGTCCAGGCCTGAATCAAACATGAAAAAATTTTGGGCATCGGTGCAGATGCTTTCCTCCTTTGGATTCTGTGATTATTCAGAGTAGACCTCTGTTGCCAATGGAATAGAATGTGTGAACAGCTCTTCAAAATGGCCCATCTGGGGTGCCCCACAGTCAGTTGGGGGTTTGGAAATTTTTGACGTGGGGGGAACAAGGGTGATTGGGGTGCCACCTCTAAAGATTGTAATGTGTGTGATGTTAAGGTGGAGGAAAAGGAGGAAAGGCTACTTGATGAAGCCTTTGCCAAACACTGAAGCACATGCTCTTTCTGATCCTGATCTACAAGGCGTATCGAGTAGGCCAGCCAGTAACAGATGTTGTCAGTGGTCTTTGGATAGGACACGACTGTGTTTGTTCAATTGCGCTTTCATTCACATTAACACCTAACCCACGTACACGTAGAACACCAAGCCTACTCCCCCTTTCACCACGGCCTCGCTTTTTCTTACTCATGTTGTAAGTAGCCTTCCCCTCTTGTACCCTGCTGTTTCACAACCTTAGGCCCACAGCTGTCAGTAACCCATCACTAAACAATCACTATTTATTTTCTTTGATAATGTGCCTGAACAACAATGTTATGCCTAACGATTTTTAAGTGGAAATCTGGCCTTCTGATTTGACACTGAAAAACAGTTGTAGCACAAATGATTTGGAGCAGCTAATTGGGCTTCATGGCTCACCTCTATATAAAAGGCCTAACAATTTTTACGTGGAAATCTGGCCTTCTGATTTACCACTGAAATACAATTTTACCACAAACGATTTGGAGTAAATATTTAGGTCTTGTGGCTGCATCACTATATCAGGCCTAACAATTTTTAAATGGAAATCTGGCCTTCTGATTTGCCCTTAAAATACAGTTTTACCACAAACTATTTGGAGTAGATAATTGGGCCTCATGGGTGAGTGAATATTTCAATGTTCGGTTCGCATTACGATCGCCGAATTTGCAATATTCGCCGATTTATTTGTCGAATATTCGCCGAACTCCATGACAGTCAATAGGAGGCAAAAACAAACGCATGCACACCTTCAAATGGCCCCAAAAGCTGCTAAAACACATTAAATTAGGGGGAGACACCAGAAAAGTGGCCTCAATTAACCCACAGTATAAACTGTAACTTGGCGCGACAGCAATCAGCCATGCATGATGTATCGGGGTCTGACCCAGCATTTACAGCTTTCAATTGAGCGTCAAAGTAAGACGAGGTGTGTGACGGATCGGAGGAAGGCCTGCTGTGCTGGGAGCCCTGATACCACATGTAATAGCTCAACCTGCTTTCATGCTCAGCCACACTTAGGCGGCAAAAATATCAGTTTCGTAGAGTACTATTGTCAGAAAAAGCTAAGGATAGTAGTAATACGGGGGTTGACACAAAGTAAGTGGACACAAGCCCCTTGATGAAGCCCAGCACGAAACGTGCATTGGGGCTAAGGACCTAGCATGCACTGTATTCATGTCCCACATGGGTAAGCGTCAGCTTTGTAAGCACCTTTCTCAGCGCTTGGCACTTTACTTTTGCACCATCCATATTCCTGACTGCTAACTAGGCATTATGTCCTCTGTAGTTGGTGTCATTACACTGACCCAACGATGAGACAGCTTAGATTTTTGAAATTATATGGCGGTATGGACAATCTTTGATATATATAATGTATTTAATATACATATACATTTTGTGCAATTAGGAAAATTTGGCTGCACTCTGCTAATATAAATTGTTATGGTGTCGCTATTTGTGTCTGTTGTGTCATCACCATCTATCCATCAATATTACTGAGTTTTTTATACATTTTTTGTCTTACTGTGTTTTTGCATTTGTATAATTTTTTTATTAAAGTGGTATTTTGTTATATTTTTGGGGCGTCATACTCTGCTCTTTCTCTATAGGATGTATTGATTATGGGAGTTGTCCCTGTTCTTTATTGTGATTTGGCATCCTTCCCAATTAGAGAATTAATAGATGTTATAAATATGTCAGTTTGTGTTAAATCAAAGTAAGTGGAGGCCTGAAGGTCTCAGAGGCCTACTGCTGCAGGCAATACACATGAAGGAGACCCAACCAGGAGTCTACACATTTACCAAAATTATTGGAAGACACTACTGAAATGGCATCAATTTCACCAGAGTACAAATAGTATAATGGAGAACAATATCTCCTTCACTACAGCCAACCTAGAGAGACACAATCAGGACTCTCCACATTTCCAAAAATTATTGGGAGACACCACCGAAGTGGCATTAATTTCACCACAATAGTAATAGTATAATAGGGACCGACAGATCTTCCACTACACCCTACCCAGGAGATGGACACCCAACGAGGAGTGTTCACATTTCAAAAAATTATTGGCAGACACCACCAAAGTGGCATCAATTTCACCAAATTAGAAATAGTATAATAGGGAACTACAGGTTTTCCACTACACCCAACCCTGCAGATGGACACCCAACCAGGAGTGTTCACATTTACAAAAAATAGTGGCGAACACCACCAAAGTGGCATCAATTTCACCACATTAGAAATAGTATAATAGGGAATGACAGGTTTTCCACTACACCCAACACAGCAGATGGACACTCAACCAGGAGTGTTCACATTGCCAAAAATTACTGGCAGACACCACCAAAGTGGCATAAATTTTACAAGACTAGCAATAGTATAATAAGGATCGACATCTCTTCCACTACAGCCAACCTATTATATGGACACCCAACCAGGAGTGATCACATTTACAAAAATTAGGACCTGATACCACTGAAGTGGCGTCAATTTCACAAGAGTGGAAATAGGGACTGACACGTCTTCCACTTCATCCTACTCAGCAGATGTAGACCCAATCAGGAGTCTTCAAATTTAGAGAAATGTGTGCCTGACACCACTGAAGTGGCAGAAATTTCACTAGAGTTGAAATATTAGAATAAAGACTGACACATCTTCCACTACAGCCAACCCAGCAGATGTAGACCAACCATGACTGGTCACATTTACACAAATTTGTGTTAACATTTGCAGCAGCAACAGCAGGCACAGAAGCAACACTAAAGATATCACAGAGTGCAGTTACGCAAGATTAATGCAGCACACTAAAAAATGCAACATCGCCTAGTCTGTTCAGTCTGTAATTGGGGTGCAAAAGTCCTTTGAGATCCATGACTTGTTCATCTTGATAAAATTTAGGCGGTCTACACTTTCAGGGGACAGCCATCTGTGTTTATCCATTGGGATGCGACCAGCAGCGCTGAAGAGACGTTCTGAAAGAACGCTGGCTGCCAGGCATGATAAAACCTCCAAGGAGTGTGAGGCGAGCTTAGGCCACTCATCCATTTAGGAAGACCAAAATGTGAAAGTGTCAAAACCCTCCATGATGGTATTAATATTCATTTCTAGATATTCCTGCACTATCCTCTCCATTTGTCCACCATGTGTAAGACTTGGACTCTGCATTTGGCAAAATTTGGTCTAATAACGTGGATCTAAGAGTGGCAACCCATCAGTCAGCACTATTTTGAATCATAACTATATGGGGATCATGTTGCAGGTAGTACAGCAAGAAGGCACTCATATGTCGGTCTTTTCCATGAGATCCAAACCCATGCTGTATTGGTGGCTGGGTACCACTGATGCATGTTTCCTCCATCTTCTCCTGCCAACCACAAACAACAGAGAGGGGATGATTATCCTCTTCAACTCCTGACAGTTGCTCGCCCATTACCTCTTCCTCCTCCATTTGTTCCTAGGCACCTGCACCTTCACTAACAGTTTGTCTGTTATCACCAGTCCCCCTTAATCGTAATCCACCCTCCCTTGGCACCCGCCTGTGTTATCCCTTCTGCATCCTCATCTGCTTCCTCCCCTTCCTCTGGGACCACCACCTCTTCTGGAATGCTATTCAAAGTCTGCTCCATCATTTAGATGACCGGAATAGTGATTCTGATGACGGCAGTGTCAGCGCTAACTGTTATGACTTGGTAGCTGAGGAGGACAGGAGCAAAATACCGCCAAAGCAGCAAGACACCAGAGAGGCTGGAACCTAATGGGTTGCAGATCCCTAAACTACCTACGTTGATCCTAGACGCCTCGGCACAGCCGGAGAATTAGCTACACCTGAAGACAGAAAGAGGAAAGCTAACTGCCCCAGAGTAAAGCCCCCAAAGAAATAGGAAGCCACCAAACATGTAATGGCGGTTAGACAAGAGGAAAACACGAACACAGACAAAAAATAGAATGAGCAAATGTTGGGGCCCAAATCTGTCTAGAAAGTAAAGTACAAGAGAGAAATTCTGTCTGCAACCCAGAAAAACCCTAATAAAAATACCAGCACTTCTGATTACAAAAAAAACACACGATCTCGACCACCTATATCAGATCTCTGGTGTGACACACAGCTACCCAGCAATAAAAAATATCAATGGAACAGAGAACAAGTGCAAATACAAAATGAGAACAGAGGGCAGCGCAAGCCCCCAAAGGGGACCAGGCTGAAGTCCAAGGCAAGACTGCAAAAAGCAAGGAAAATCCAACCACAGAAAAAAAAACAGAAAGTCACTTATCTGAATGATAGCAAGAAAGCAAGCTGAAATTCCAACAAAGACCTGGAAACAATAATTGATTACCGGCGAGGATCATGGGAGATCAGCTCACTTATATCAGGCCAGTCAGCCCCACCTGACACCCATTCCTTAATTGTTTCAATACCCTTAGCAACCACCAGAGGGAGCCTCAGCTCCGAAGTCGTCTCCAACACATTCACAACAGTACCCCCCCCTTGAGGAGAGGTCACTGAACTCTCACGTGCGCAACCAGGCCAATCAGGATGAGCTCAGTGATAGGCACGGATAAGTCTCCTAGCATGGATGTCCGAAGCAAACACCCAAGAATTGTCCTCCTGACCATAACCTTTCCACTTAACCAAATACTGAAGCTTCCGCCTAGCAAAACGAGAATCCAATATTTTCTCAACCACATACTCCAAATTGCCCTCAACCAAAACAGGGTCGGGAGACGCAGCCATAGGAACCACTGGCTCTACAAACCTCTTCAATAAGGATTTCTGGAATACGTTATGGATCTTAAATGTCCCTGGAAGAAGCAATCGTCAGGAAACCGGATTAAGAATTTCCATGATCTTATAAGGTCCAATGAACCTTGGCTTAAATTTTGGAGACGCAACTTTCATCGGGATATTTCTTGAGGACAACCAAACTAAGTCCCCCACTTTAAAATGAGGACTATCAGTCCTATGCCGGTTGGCAAACAGTTGGGCCTTCTCCTGAGAGAGACAACCTCTCCACAACTTGGTCCCAAATCTGCTGCATTCGCACCACAATAGAGTCAACACCCAGACAGACAGAAACCTCCACCTGTCCTGAAGTAAATCGAGGATGAAACCCAGAATTGCAGAAAAAAGGAGACATCAAGGTGGCAGAGCTAGCCCTATTATTAAGAGCAAACTCAGCCAAAGGCAAAAAAGAGACCCAGTCATCCTGATCAGCAGACACAAAACTCCAAAATCTCAAATAAGTCTCCAAGGTCTGGTTTGTTCTCTCAGTTTGTCCATTGATCTGAGGGTGAAATGCAGAGGAGAAAGATAACTGAACTCCAAGTTTAGAACAAAATGTCCTCCAAAATCTGGAAACAAATTGGACTCCTCTGTCAGACACAATGTTCTCTGGAATGCCGTGCAACCGAACAACCTGCTGAAAGAATAAAGGCACCAATTCGGAGGAGGAAGGCAACTTAGGTAGTGGCACAAGATGTATCATCTTGGAAAATCTATCACAGATCACCCAGATAACGGTCATTCTCTGAGAGACAGGGAGGTCGGAAATAAAATCCATAGAGATATGGGTCCATGGCCTCTTGGGCACAGGTAATGGCATTAATAAACCACTAGAGCGAGAGCAAGGTTTGAAACGAGAGCAAGTCCCACAGGACTGCACAAAGTCCCTGACATCACGAGACAAAGTAGGCCACCAAAAGGACCGACTCACCAAGTCTCTGGTACCAAAAATACCGGGATGACCAGCCAATGCGGAGCAATGAATCTCAGACATAACATTCTTCCTCCACTGGTCTGGGACAAACAATTTCCCAACAGGGCAGCGCTCAGGTTTATTCTCCTGACATCCCTCCAGAGCCAGTCTCAAATTGGGCGAGATAGCGGAAAGAACTACACCCTCTTTTAAAATAACAGCAGGCTCAGTTACTTCAGGAGAATCCGCAAAGAAACTCCTCGAGAGGGCATCCGCCTTAACATTCTTAGTGCCTGGGAGAAAAGAAACCACAAAATTAAAACGTGTCAAAAACAAGGCCCACCTGGCCTGACTAGGATTAAGTCGCTTTGCTGATTCGAGATAAACCAGGTTCTTATGGTCCGTGAGGACCACCACCTGATGTTTGGCTCCTTCCAGCCAATGTCTCCACTCTTCAAAGGCCCACTTCCTAGCCATTAACTCCCGATTTCCCACGTCATAATTACGTTCAGCTGGGGATAATTTCCGAGAGAAGAAGGCACAAGGGTTACTCTTAGAGGTCTCCGGATCCCTTTGGGACAAAACGGCACCTGCTCAAATCTCAGAAGCATCAACCTCCACCTGAAATGGTAGAGAAACATCAGGCTGCCGCAGAACAGGAGCAGAAGTGAATCTCTGCTTAAGTTCCTGAAACGCAGAAACTGCCTCAGGAGGCCAATTCACCACATCAGAACCCTTCTTGGTCAAATCAGTCAGTGGTTTCACAATACCGGAGAAATTACCAATAAATTTACGATAAAAATTAGCAAAACCCAAAAATCTCTGAAGAGCCTTCAATGTAGTAGGAAGACCTGGAAGCAATAATTGATTACCGGCGAGGACCATGGGAGTTCAGCTCACTTATATGAAGCCAGTCATCTCCACCTGACACCCATTCCTTAATTGGTTCAATACCCTCAGCAACCACCGGAGGGAGCCTCAGCTCCGAAGTCGTCTCGAAGACATTCACAACAGCATACCTACGGTGATCCTAGACGCCTCGGCACAGCCGGAGAGTTAGCTACACCTGAAGACAGAAAGAGGAAAGCTAACTGCCCCGGAGTAAAGCCTCCAAAGAAATAGGAAGCCCCTAAACATGTAATGGCAGTTAGACAAGAGGAAAACACAAACACAGACAAAAAATAGAATGAGCAAATGTTGGGGCCCAAATCTGTCTAGAAAGTAAAGTACAGGAGCGAAATTCTGTCTGCAACCCAGAAAAACCCTAATAAAAAATACCAGCACTTCTGATTACAAAAAACCTGAGACCACACGATCTTGACCACCTATATCAGATCTCTGGTGTGACACACAGCTACCCAGCAATAAAAAATAGCAACGGAACAGAGAACAAGTGCAAATACAAAATGAGAACAGAGGGCAGCGCAAGCCCCCATGGAGGACCAGGCTGAAGTCCAAGGCAAGACTGCAAAAAGCAAGGAAAATCCAACCACAGAAAAAACCCCGAAAGTCACTTATCTGAATGATAGCAGGAAAGCAAGCTGAAATTCCAACAAAGACCGGGAAGCAACAATTGATTACCGGCGAGGATCATGGGAGATCAGCTCACTTATATCAGGCCAGTCAGCCCCACCTGACACCCATTCCTTAATTAGTTCAATACCCTCAGCAACCACCAGAGGGAGCCTCAGCTCCGAAGTCATCTCCAACACATTCACAACAGCTAACCATTTTAGTAGCCATTTCGAAACTGTGCAGAAGGGTTCAGAAGTTATTAATCTGTTCCCATTCCGTAAATGTGATATGCACCACGTCCGTACTGCATTGGCCCAGGCTTTACAACATGACATACTGTGTCAAGGCTCGTTGCTGCTGCCACAGTCGCTGCAACATGTGCAGAGTGGAATTCCAACATGTTGGCACATCGCATATCATCCTGTTAACTGGCATTGACAAAGACCTCTGTATCGATGCAATTTGATGACCTGAAGGGTGTGAACAGCAGAAGTGAGCACACAGCTTCCGTGCTTTCTGCAACAGCTCACCCAGGCCAAGATCATGGTGGAGAAAACGCTGTACCACCAGGATGAGGATGTGAGCCATGCAAGGCACGTGTGTGAGCTTGCCTCACGTTAGGGCCGCCACCAGGTTTGCACATTTATCGGACACGGCCTTCCCTAGATGCGGGTTCAGTGGAGACAGCCATTGATCAAACTAAGCCTGGCGAGTTGTCCACAACTCTTCAGCTGGATGACTGCGATCTCCAAGGCATATCAATTTTAACACTACTTGATTGCGGTGAGCCCTGGCTCCGCAGTATGGAGGTGTTCTGGATTCGCACTGCACTGTTGGATCGCGTGTCTCATTAAGGCAGAGGTTTAGGGCGCAGGTAGAGGCCCTAGAGGAGGTGGAGGAGGCAGAAGCAGTGGAGGAAGTGAGAAATATAGAGGTTTGCCCTGCAAGCCCTGGGGATTCCAAGACTTGTGGAGAAGCGCCTGCCCCCACAGCCACCAGAGTCACCCAGTGCCCAGTCAGCGAGATGTAACCCCCTTGGCCATGCTTTCTCATCCAAGTGTCTGTGGTGAAATGCATCCTGGCATAGATTTAGTAAAGGAACAGGTGATGTCTGCGACATGCAGGTGCAGCGCAAGCACAGCTTTCTTAGAAAAGTTTTAGTGAATGGCCAACTGGTACTGGGGGACTGCGATGGCCATCAACTTTCGGAAACTGTCTGTATCTACCAGGCAAAAAGGCAGCATTTCCGTGGCCAACAGATTGGAGATGGTGGAGTTCAACCTCTCAGCTTTGTCATGCATAGGAGGAAACAATCTTTTACATGACCACAACTCTGCAACTGTGGGTTGGCTGCAGTGCTGAAAGAGGGCTGAGTGCGGTGAACCAGACAAACTGCTGTACCGTGAGTGACGTGCAGGCGGAGATGTTATAGTGGATTAAGAAAGCTGTGGTGTTCTCGTTCTCTGAGATCGGTCAAAATCAGCAGGCATGTCTGCTTCCATTACAGCTTACGGCGGCTCTCAGTCAGCATGACTGGAGCAATTAAGGAACCTGAGGTTCTGCGGTCGGAGACCTGCATCACAGTATTTGGCACGGTAACAGAGGAGTAAGAAGCAGCAGATGCGATTCATGGGACGGCTGATGGTCATTGAGGTCCGCTGGTCCGCATTTTTGCACAGTGGGATTCCCAGAGTAACGCATGTTGTTTGCGCATGTGAAGGTTCATACATGTAGTAGTCATATTATTGCACTTTTTCCCTCTACTCAGTTCTTTTTTGCAAAATTGGCAGATTATGTGAGTTGACTTATCTTTTGCGGTGTCAAAAAAGTACCAGGCTAGGCATCTCTTGTCACCCCTGCGAGCTGCAGACCTGCGAACGCTGCTGGTCACAGCCACAGTTGTGGCTGAGAATGCATTGCTCATCGTGGCTGCATCACTATGTGTCTGCAACGTATGGCACAACGTAAACTCCTCATCTTCCTCCTCAGATGACCTACTCAGCTGTGTACCTCTGTGTTCACACCAACTGGGATCTAATACCCCATCATCATCATCCTCTGTGTTATCACATTCCCTTAGAATCGCCCTCCTCCTCTTCCTGCTCTGGCAGCACAGTACAGTCTGCTTGAGCCTCAGATATGAGTCTCATCAGAATCACCTCCCCACCAAGGTTTAACACCTAGACATGAAGGTCAGGATACTGCTCGGACCCTACTTCATCTTGCCCCAGATCCAAGCCAGATCCAAGCTAAAAAAAAATTGGTCACTCTGTGAAGCTTTTGAGTACACTTCTGATGCCCATGGCATAGAATGTGTGAACAGCTCTTCAGACTCACCCATCTGTTGTTCCCTACAATCAGTTGTACGGTTGGAGAGTTGTGACACAGGGGGAAGCAAGAGTAATTTATGTTTCACCTCTGTGGCCTTTACTAGGTGTGATGTTGAGGTGGAGGAAGAGGAGGAAAGACCACTTGAAGCTGCGCTTGCCATTCTCTCGAGCACATGCTCTTTCTGTGCCTCATCAACAAGACGTACCACTGTGCATCTGCCAAAGAAAGATAGTGGAGTAGCCCGTCCAGTAACAGAAGTTGTCAGTTGTCTTTGTATAGGACATGACGTTGTTGGTTCACTAGTGCTTTCACAAACATTACCACCTAGCCCACGTACACATTGAACACCAAGTCTAATCCCCCTTCCACCACGACCTTTCTCCCAGTTATGTTGCTCAGATACTGTGGTTGGAGCACAGTATTAGCAACAAAAAATTAGATTTTAAACTCTGCGCCAGCTCTGCAAACAGCTGAATTTCAGCGGCAGTAAATGACAAGGTGAAATATGACGTGCTGAATCACGTTAGTCACAGAAAAAATAATTGTTTGAGTGTGGATGATGCCTGTATGACAAAAAAGATATGCTGAAAGCAATTTTTTTTATTAAATCTCCCCTATTGTATGACATTAGTAACAAAAGATTTTTTTGGGGGGGTCTGTGGATGAGGCCTCTATAACATAGAGTAGATGCTATAAACAATTTGAAAGTGAGATGTCCCCTACTGTATGATGTTAGTAACAGAAGAATTTGTTTTGAGCCTGTGAATGAGGCCTCTATAACACAGACTAGATGCTACAAACAATTTGAAAGTGAGATGTGCCCTACTGTATGACGTTAGTAACAGAACTTTTGGGGGGCCTGTGGATAAAGCCTCTATAACATAGAGTAGATGCCATAAACAATTTGAAAGTGAGATGTCCCGTACTGTACAACGTTAGTAACTGAACTTTTTTTTTTGCTACTGTGGGTGACACCTGTATAACCTAGAAGATATGCTCCAAACAATTTCAAAATCGTATTTACACTGCTGTATCACGTTTGTAAAACCCCCAAAATGTTTTTTTTTATATGCAACAGCTCTGCACACACAACAATTTCACCACCACCAATTTGGGATATGGCGGGCTGTATCACATTTAGCAACAGAAAAAAATATTTGTTTTATGTGCGTGAGGTCTGAAGACAACTTAATTTCAACACCACAAAATTACAATGTGGGATACGGCGGGCTGTGTCACGTTTACCAACAGAAAAAAAACTGTTTGTTTTAATGTGCACGAATTTATGCACACTGTGGAATTTCAAGGCCACAAGGTGAAAAATGGCATGTTGAATCATGGTAGCAACTGCCCCCAAAAATATTTCTTCATCCACCACAGCTCAAATCACAAAACAATGTCACCACAGCACTAAATGAAAAAGTGTGATATGTCATGCTGTTTCACATTTAGCTAGTGAAAAAATAAGATTTAGAACGGTGTACTCGTGCATGGAGCACAATAGAAGTAGTGCACAACATATTTGTATGACGTGCCTGCTTCCTTTGTCTGTGGACCTCAGTAATGGCAAAAATATATATATATATATATTGCTGGAAAGTCGATTTCACAGCCAAACGGGACACTACCTAGCTAAACTATCTGAGTATAACACAACCGCCTAGCTAACTAACTAAAATCTAGCTGCTAACATTGTTAGCATCAGAAGCAGCCTGTCTGCACTGTTACAATGTCAAAATGGCTCTAAAACAAGATGTCTGCTCTTCATATGGAGATGGACATGTGATTTCACCAGCCAATGACACAAGCCGTTGTGTCAGGACATTGTGGATGTTTTCTGCGCCCTGATTGGCTAGCCGTAATGTGCACACATAAAGTTAGAGAAAAAAAATTACTGTTTAAAAGCATTCTGTGCCTCTGAGCTCTGCAAACCCCCTCCCCTCATCAAACATGTGCCCCATGCCCATGATACACCACCATTATCGTAGCCAAAGTGCTGATAATACGTTAGTGGCAATGCAAATATTTTCCTGCACTTTTTACTGAATGTTACCGATTTTTTTCCGATTTTATAAAATTATGCTTGTGTTTCCGATCACAAATCCGAATGTGCCATATTCGTTCCGAATTTATGTTTGGCGATCATTTTTCGAGCAAATTCAATCATCACTAGTCTTAACAATTTTTAAGTGGAAATCTGGCCTTCTGATTTGACACTAAAGCACAATTTTAGCACAAATGATTTTAAGTAGCTAATTGGGCCTCGTGGCTGCACGACTGTATTAGGCCTAACAATTTGTAAGTGGAAGTCTGTCTTGATTTGCCACTGAAACACAGTTTTAGCACAAACAACTTGGAGTAGCTGATTGGGCCATGTGGCTGCACCACTATATTAGGCCTAACAATTTTTATATGGAAATCTGGCCTTCTGATTTGCCACTGAAACACAGTTTTAGCACAAATGATTTGGAGTAGCTAATTGCACCAGCTCAGGGGCACAGCAATGGGGAGCCCCTGTGCCCTTCCTTATGCTAATGTGATACTGGGCTGGTGCGAGGATAGGGTTGTGTTCTGTGAAGACAATGAGGAATGGACAAATAGCATATCGATGTGGCTGAGGTACATCGATGATGTTCTGATTTTGTGGACGGGAATAAGGGAGTCTTTTGGAGAGTTTGTCATGAAACTCGGTGTGAATGTCTTGGGCTTGAGGATCACCTCCGAGACTGAGGAAGCAAAGATAAAATTCTTGGATTTGAATACCTTTAAGCTAGAGGAACGTACCCTGTGTACGTCCATCTTAAGGAAAAAGACAGCAACTAACACCCTGCTAGAGTGGAGAAACTATCATCCCACTTCATTAAAGAAGAGCATTCCGAATTGACAGTACCTGTGAGTGAGAAGGAACTGTTCCTCCTTTGGTCACTTCAAGATACAATCCAGGGAATTGAAAAACAGATTACAAAGATGGGGCTACCCACGGGATGTTCTAAATTATGCTTTTCAACATGCCTCAGCCACATCGAGATGCGAAGTTCTGATTCCGAAAGAGCGGGGTGAGTAAAAACAACAAATCAGGATGATAGGGACCTATGATTATAAATGAAGAGAAGTAAAAAATCTTCTTAATCTGTATTGGCCAATACTGAAATTTTATCCAAATATTGGAGATTTGGTCACAGAGGGTCCCTCCATCACATATTGATGAGGAAGGAAACTTAAAGATCGATTGGTCAACAGTCACCTTAAACCAGTGGTACCAAAAAGGACATGGTTGAATAGATCAATGCCAAAAAGAACTTTCAGATTTGGGACGTGTAAAGATTGTTACTTTATTCAATCTGGACCAGAATTTTTGAGTGTCTCAACTGGCGCTAAGTACTTTTGTAGAGACTTTGTTAATTGTAAGACACAAGGTCAAGTTTATCTTATCACATGCCCATGTCCATTAAATTATGTGGGAAAGACCACTTTTCAGTTCCAGAGATGGATTTTGGAGCATGTAGGAGACGTTAATAGGAAAGAGGATAAGGCCAGTGGCAAGACATGTTTGGCTACACCATGGAGGTAATCTTAATACTATTGTGTCCAGAAAAATTATTTTTCGGTAGTTAGACACTTCAACCAACATGCATCAACAACGTCTATTTGTTGTGATGAGCCACTAAACAAAAAGTGTTTCCACCACAATATGTTAAGAAATATAACTTTTCTTGTAGTCAAAATAGAAAAAAGAGGTAATGGATAAAATAATACATTTTTGATTAAGCGGTCATACAATGATACGTATATAAGTGTTTATTGTGGCCCAGTTCTGGTACAATTTTAGTCCTTACAGATAGCTATTTATTGAACATTGGCATTTATATCATACATTTTTTAGCTTTGTATATCTCATGTTTATTTATTAAATTCCTATTGCTACAGATAATTTATTCTAATAACTATCAATGATTGATTGCTGTATAGGGAAGTTCTTTTTAGTACCAGCCTTCATACCTATTAAGGTTTATCTATGCTATGTCATGTCTCTCCTGCCAGTTTTTGGAGGTTTTAACCCTGTATAAGTCCTGCTACTATACCCTTTTTTCTATTTTGACTACAAGAAAAGTTAAATTTCTTAATATATTGTGGTGGATAGAGTTGAGCGAAACAGGTTGGTCAATTTAAAAAAAGACCGA
>VIAB01008765.1:58231-70175 GCA_009801035.1 Oophaga pumilio
CGTGTTTGGAGAGCCCCTGATGTGCCTAAACAGTGGAAATCTTCCACACGTGACACCATTTTGGAAATTAGACCCCTCATGGAACTTATCTAGATGTTTATTGAGCACCTTGAAAGCCCAGTTGCTTCACAGAAGTTTATAACGTTGAGCTGTGGGACGGAGTAGGAATCACATTTTTCACACAAACGTTTTTTGGCTTAAAATTTTGCATTTTTATAAGGGTAACAGGAAAAATTGCACCATACAATTTGTTACATTTGTTGTGCAATTTCTCCTGAGTACGCCGATACCAAATATGTGGAAGAAAACTACCTTTGAAGCACAGTGCAAAACTCAAGTGATGGAGTGCCATATTACAGTGCTGATTTTGCTGCCCTTGTTTGAGGGTGCCAAGTCACATTGGCAGATTTTACTGTTATGGTTTGCAGGTGCCATGACCCACTGGGAGAGCCCATGAGGTGCCAGAACAGCAGAACCCCCCCATAAGTGACCCCATTTTACCAATTAAACCTCTCAATGAATTCATCTAGGGGTGCAGTGATAATATTGACACCACAGGTGTGTCACAGAATTTTATACTACTGTAAAGTGAAGAAAAAATAATTTACATTTTTACAACCAAGATTGTGTGCTAGCCCCAAGTTTTACACTTTCATACCATGAAAAGGGTACAAATTGCACCAAAATTTGTCCCACAATTTCTGCTGAATGTAGAAATACCCAATATGTGGCTGTACAGGACTGCTTAGCCATATGGCTAGACTTGGGAAGGATGGAGCGCTATTTGCCTCCTGGAGCGCAGATTTTCCTAGTTTACGGACTCCATATACACATCCCCCAAGAGCCAGAAAAGCAGAATCCCTCCCTCAAGTGACCCCATTTTGGAAATTATACCCCTTTGGGAATTTATCTAAAAGTGTAGTGACGATTTTGACTCCATGGGTGTTTTCCAGAAACAATCCGCAGTGGATGTTACCGAGTGAAGATTGCAAACTGCCGTTATAGTGACCAGTACATTATGACCATTATGTGGTTTAGGCACACTGGGGCTCAGAAGGGAGGGGGCATTTGGATTTGAGAGAAAATTTGCTGAATTTCTTATAGGGGATGGGGAGCTATTTCGCTTTTCCAGAGCCTTTGTGCTACCAGTAATATGGAAGCCCCTAGATTTCCCTTAACAGATGATAGACCTGAATGGGAACTTGCTTTTTTTGTGGATCGAGTTGAAGCTTTTGTTAGGAACATTTACAAATCACATTTATTCGGTGCTCTACGCGGAACACTTACTTTGGGGTTTCCATCTAAATCTGAAAGTGACGTGATTCAGATGAAACCCTCGAGGGATCCATTCACTCTAATGAGGCAGTAGAGATACTATGGACTCCGTCTGGCCTCTTTTTAGCGGTGTCCTTTTCAGAAGTGCACAAAAACTGTGGTCGACCGCACTTTTATACTCGCCTAAAAAGACAGGACCTGTGATCTGGCGGTCACATTCGGCATCCAACAGTGCCGCCATCTGCCTCATTACAGGGAATATTCTACTAGTGAAGACCATCAGCCCACTCCCTGTGCGATGTCCTCGATGTCAATGTCACTATTGACAGCGGCATCAAAGGGGTTAAATGCCTACGATCTGTGCAAGCACCGATCATGGGCGTTGCTTCAGGGTGTCAGTTCTCACACAGAGCTGACACCTGCACCTGACCCCATAACTTATTATTTGTCTGTCCACATAGGTATGTGGTCTCTGGTTGGGTGAAAGCTTATTTTTTGCGTGCTGAGCTGACATTTTTAATGATACAATTTTGGTGCAGATACGATCTTTTGATCGCCCGTTATTGCATTTTTATGCACTGTCGCGGCGACCAAGAAAACGTAATTCTGGCATTTTGACTTTCTCGCTACGCCGTTTAGCGATCGGGTTAATCCTCTTTTTATATTGATAGATCAGGCAATTCTGAATGCGGCGATACCAAATACGTGTATGTTTGATTTTTTTTATTGTTTTAGTTCAAACTTTTATATTTTTTTAACATTTTTCAAAACTTTTTTTTTTTTTTTTTTTTTTTTGTTCACTTTTGGCATGCTTCACTACTCTCCATGGCAGACTAGAAGCTGCCATAACCCGATCGGCTCTGCTACATACAGGCGATGTAGAAGAATACCTCACTTGCTTTGAGCGTCAACCACCGGGCGGCGCTCATAGCAATCCAGCAGTGACAATCAGAGGTCTCCAGGAGACCTCTGGTTGTCATGCCAACCCATTGGTGATCCGCGATCACTTGACAGAGGTCACCGTTGACCGGATTTCCGGCCCGGTGGCCGGAAGCACGCGTTAAATGTCGCTGCCAGCTTGACAGCGGCATTTAACAGGTTAATTGCGTGGGTGGATCGCGATTCCACGCACGGCTGTTCAAAACAGCTGATATGCCGGACAAGATGTGGGCTCACAGCCGGAGCCCACATGTAAGGTGGAGACACGACCTGCACAGTATTAGTGCGGCGCAGGTCTCAAAAGGTGTTAGGTGAGGAAAAAAAACAAAAAAAAAAACAAATGTTTGTAAAAAAAAAAAAATACAAATTTGATTTTTTCCTCATTTTCTGAGACCCGTAACAATTCCTTTTTTTGATATACTGGGCTTTGTGAGGGCTTATTTTTTTCAGCAAGAGCTGACGTTTTTATGGATACCATCTTGGGGTAAATACAATATTTTAATCGCCTCTTATTGCATTTTATTTAAATGTTACCAAAAGACCGTAATTCTGGACTTTATTTTATTTAATTTTTTTAACGCTCATGACTGATCGAATTTATTTTATATTTTGATAGATCTGAACTTTACAAAACACAGCAATATCAAATATGTATTTAATTTTTTTTCTAATGGGGCAAAAGGGGGGTGATTTGAACTTGTGTTTTTTTTTTTCCTTTTAACTTTTTTCATGTTTGTTAGCATAGCTAAGTATAGCACTGCTATGTATAGTGAAAATCACGATCTCCTATGATCACCAGCTAAAGGCCGGGTCATACTTGCGAAGTGTGATGCGAGAAACTAGCGAGTCTCTCACATCAATACCCGGCACTTGGACCGGAGTGTGCAGCTGCACAGAAATACATGCAGCCGCACACTCCGGTCACGAGTGCTGACGGCAGTGCCGGGTATTGATGCGAGTTTCTCGCATCACACTCGCAAGTGCGACCCCGGCCAAACGCTGGCTTTCACAAGAGGATCGTCATAAAAAGGATGGAAGTCTTTAGCAGATCCCCGGCTGTTATACAGTAGCAGCTGCGATCCACCTTCGGTTGTTAAAGGCAGATGATGGCCGACTTAATCAGCCATCATCTGCCAGGAAAGATGCAGGCTCCTTTAACAAACCCTTGTGGACTAACGCATTTCATGGTTTACAGTTCCTGTGAACGGCCGGCATGAAATATTACATCTCCCTGCAACAGCCACTGTGCAGGAAAAGTAGTGTCAGCCCCACTATTCTAGAGCCAAGTAACCACCAGCCAAGACAGATATGCAGCCTAAATTCTGTTACCAATCACTTTTTTTGTTTATGAAACTTGCAGCCTTATCGACTTTCTGTATCATATTATAGGAGTTGTCCATTTATTAAAGCGACCCCTCCAGGCTCAGTGGTTACCACTGCAGCCTTGCAGTGCTGGGGTCCCGAGTTCAAATCCCACCACAGACAACATCTGCAAGGAGTTTGTGTGGATTTACTCCGGGTTCTCCGATTTCCTCTCACACTCCAAAGACATACTGAGAGATTGTGAGCCTCAATGGGGACAGTGATGACGATGTCCGTAAAGCGCTGCGGAATATGATGGCGATATATAAGCAAATAGGTCCTAATAAATGCATATTGGCATATTGCACTGTGAGAATACATGGTGCCCTCGAAATCTGTGTGTTCTGATTCCTCAGATTCTAGGTCCTTAGTTCACTTTTTGAAGAAAAAAAAAAGTCACCAACTTTTTATACCACTATGGACCATGCATCTAGGTAGTCTGAAACTTTCCCCTATGGATCAGTAGCATGTAGAAGTACTGCCGGCATACAAACAAATGATGAGATCACGGCCAGATCTGAGCAGCTTGGCATCTATTGTCCTGCACTGAGCCACAGTTATTGTCTGTGCTTCAGAGCTGTATTCACTATTCTGCAGACTTCTGGGCAATGTATAGCAGTCTTCTACAGACAAGACTAAGTGCACAAAGATCCATCATAGGTAAAACAAACTCTACCACTACATTATAGTAAGTCAACTAAGTTGTCAGGGATCTGTTAGCTGACAACTGTTTCCAGCAGCAAACAGAACAAGCTATAATTCAGGAGCTGTGGCATAGGTAATGCTCAGTCATCTCTTCATGTTGTCTAATGGCTAATGTGTCTCCTTGTGGAGAGTCACAAACCAAGCTTGGCATTTCAGAGCGAGGAGACTTCTATGCAATCAGTGCTCCTCTGGGAAATTGAATATGCAAACTGTCTCTTCAGAGAGGAAGATGACTGGAACTCTAGCGCCACCTATAGGAAGTAGCACCTAAAAGTAAATATTGACTCTTTAACAAGCCTTGCAATAGGACTTGGGATAAAAGCCAAACCAGAATCAAAACAACTGGCACATGACTTATTCCTTTCAAAGACCATACTGAGGACCAGGGGGCACGCATTACGGGTGGAAGAAAGGCGATTCTGACAGCTAAACAGGAGAGGGTTCTTTACAGTTAGAGCGGTCAGACTGTGGAATGCCGACCACAAGAGGTAGTAATGGCCGACACTATAACAGCTTTCATAACAGGGCTGAATGATTTCCTTGTTATACATAACATTGTGGGTTATAGTTAAATTAGTGACGAAATGTACATTTGGTGGAGAAAGGTTGAACTTGATGGACCTAGGTCTTTTTTCAACGTATGTAATTATGTACGGTAACTAGATTACATGCATGGCCGGTGTTCATAGGTGGCCAAATGATTGAAAAGTGAAACTTTCCCTATTTGAGCCGCTGTCCATACAGATGTTGTAGGGAAAAAATAAGCAACACGACAAAACTGCAGCATGTGAATATAGCCATTCACCCAGCCGTGCTTTCCAGTCCACGTACAGACTGCAATACATGGACTGACCGGATCAGGGCTTATTCACCAACACACAGGCTCTCCATGCATGTGTTGTGACTGTCACACAGTGGTGACACATGCAGCTGCGGCGGCCATCAGCTGATCAGCCGGAGCGATCCAGGAAGCCGGGTTCCCTCTGCCGCTTATTTGGGAAGAGCTAGAACTTGCCAAATAAGAGGGAACCCGATCAAATTTGCTCATCTCTACAGTCCTAACCCCAATCTGACAGGCACATTTACCTATAAAACTGCCAAGAGACAACGGTCGCTCATACTCTGAATGCGAAAAATGCATGTGTGAGTCCGGCCTAAGACAAGTATGGGGCATTGGAACAGCGGGTTTAGGGATGTATTTTTTTTAATTTCATGTTGCTGTTTACCATAGGAAAGTCAAATGAGATTTGGTGCAGATTTACCATTGCGAATTTCCCTATATCCGCTAGGTCGGACTTGCTCTCTCACTCAAATTGGGGGGAGGGAATTTTGTATCCATTTTCGATCTTTCCATCTGTTAGCTTGTCCGCTATCCCCCTCTGTTCCCCGACACATAAAATCTCAGCTGCCCACTACCACCACTACGATGGCAATCCACGGTACATACAGTGCTGACAGAGATTATTACAACTTCTATTGATAAGCGGCTCCCATATGTGGAGGTTGTTGAAACTATACCCCCTCTACACCCACCCAAAAAAAAAAAAAAAAAAAAAAAACACTTGTTGAAGTGATTATTCATCGGTGCCGCGGGACTAGATTGGTCCCTAGAACTGAATATATAAAACATACTTTTATCACTCTAGCATTTTAAACGTTTTGTCTGTCTGGACATTACATTAAAAGGAAGAAAAAAAAAAAAAAGCATCAGTGGGAAATTTTCCAAAAATTAGATCCTTTGATACTGCTGAAATAATCCATGTTTTCTAATAACCTACAGGGAATTTCAGATTATTTCCACTCGCCCTGCTGATCCGTCATCTGTCTTACAATGTGAGAGCAGAAGCATATAGAGGGAAGATTATATTCCAGGGACAGGGATTCAGATCCAGGTGTCAGTGGGGTATAAGGAAGCACAGGACAATGTGCATGGATTGCCACTTATGGTAAATAATTATAAATACAAGTCGCCTGGTTCCTTAAAAGTCCCCAAACACAACCTGCAGATATAGGGTTAACCTGTAGGTTAGCGGCGTTTTAATGCGGTCCAGCCACTTTACAGTTAAGACGGCTACTGGGAGAAAATGAGCTTTATTCCTCCCGGGAGCCGCCAGCTTTCATCACACCCGGCCCTTTGATTGACAGTTCATGGTGGAGCACATCTGTGCAGATGAGCTGTTAGGGTATGTTTCCACGGTAAGGAAACGCTGCGTGTTTGACGCTGTGTACAGCCGCAGCGTCAAACACGCAGCGTCCAGATGTTACAGCATAGTGGAGTGGATTTCATGAAATCCCGTCTCCACTATGCGTTAAAACAGACAGGCGGCAGACCTGCGTAAACGGACATGCGGCGCGTCTTTTCATATCGCAGCATGTCCTTCTACCTTGTGGCGACGCTCCGTCACTGCAAGGTAAATAACACAGTCCTATGTAGGGCTGCGGTGATTCCGGATGTGTTCAATGAGCACATCCGGATTCACCGCGCGTTCAGAAGGGGGCGGGGCTTTGGGCGGAGCGGGGTTTCCACTCCGTCCAAAACGCCTGCACTCCGCTATGTGGAGCCATACCCTTAAAGTGTAGGGGCTTGCTTACAGCTGACTCAACGCTGCAGCTGATGATAGAAGCCACTTCAGCTGCGACTATGATTGGTGGGAGGAATAAAAATTTCCTCCTAGTAGTCGTGTTTTCTGTAAGGTAGCCGGGCAGAGTATTGCAATGCTATTAACCTATTACCGGTAGGTCTAATACCTATTTTCCAGGACGTCCCTCCTGACAGCACCAGGGAGAATACTAAAGTACCTCCTCAGGGTGGGATGACTGCCTGTAGAACCATCCTACCAAAGGCAGTCTGTTGATTACACAAACCATCTAGTTTGTAATGCTTACAAAATGTGTCTAGTTTGGACCATGTTGCAGCCCTACAAATCTGGTTCACTGACGCCCCCGCCCTCTCTGCCCAGGAGGTTGATAATGCACACGTCGAGTGGGCTTTTAAACCTTCTGGGGGCTAACGCCCTGAGCAAGAAAGGCCCGAGTAATTAAAGATGTTATCCATCTCGTGATAGAGGATTTTGTGGCCTTTTTCCCCTTATTTTTCCCCCCAAATAAGACAAATAAGTTGTGATCCTGCCTCCAACTGTGTGTGGCCTGGATATAATCTATGACTGCCTGCCGCACATCCAACTCGTGTAGTGCTCACGCTTTCTCATTTGTGGGGTTTTCGCAAAACGAGGGAAGAATGATTTCCTGGTTTAGGTTGCTTGTAGACACAACTTTGGGAAGAAAAGTAGGGTGTAGTTTCAAGACTATCAGGTCCTCTAAAATTCTAAGATATGGCTCTCGGATAGACAAGGCCTGTATTTCACCTATACGTTTGTCCGTGGTTATGGCTACTAGAAATACTACCTTCATTGTTTGATGAGAAATGGACATTTGCGGCCCTTGAATGAACGGGTCTGAACACAGGGACCGGAGAACAAGACTAAGATTCCACGGGGGCACCGATTTCCTCACTGTGGGACGTAGTCGCTGAGTTGCCCTAACAAATCTTATTACCCAAGGATGTAGGAAAGATGTGTATCTTCGTACCGTGTTAGCCAGTAGATAGAAAAATATTTAGACTTGAGAGTCCTCAGTGGTTGATACCTTTTAATGGCTAACTGAAAAGATGGTAACAAATTGCAAGCTTTCGAGACTACTCAGGTCTCTTCATCAGGCATAGACTAATACAACATCTGAAGAATCACATATTTATACACAAAATAGCACAGAAAAAATGCAATAGGTAGGACAAGTGACGTGCTTCACGTCACTTGTCCTACCTATTGCATTTTTTCTGTGCTATTTTGTGTATAAATATGTGATTCTTCAGATGTTGTATTAGTCTATGCCTGATGAAGAGACCTGAGTAGTCTCGAAAGCTTGCAATTTGTTACCATCTTTTCAGTTAGCCATTAAAAGGTATCAACCACTGAGGACTCTCAAGTCTAAATATTTTTCTACCCAAGGATGGGATGCCAGGGGGTAGTCAAGAAAAGAGCTTAAGGCCGAAATCTGGACCTTTAGTGTGCTGGGCCTGAGTCCCTTATTGAAACCTGACTGAAGTCTAAGATTTTTGGGATATCAGGTTTTCCTTCTAGTGGATCGGACCTGCCACCCTCTAAACAGAAACGCTTCCAGATTTTCTGCTAGATTGCCGACGTGACCGGCTTTCTACTGGCTTGCATTGTTGAAATGACCTGGTCCGACAGCCCTCGAGCCTTTAAGATGTCCCGCTCAGGATTCAAGCCGACAACTGGAGTCTCTTCGGGTCCTGATGGTAGACAGGCCCCTGGAGAATGATGTCTTCTCTTTGTGGAAGTAGGAGTGGTTGCTCTTCCGCCATGATTCCCAGTAGCGGAAACCAACTTCTTTTTGGCCAGTATGGTACAATCAGTAATACTCTTGCCTGATCTTCCTGAGGATGGCTGGAATGAGAGCTATCGGGGGAAACGCGTAGGCGAGGGATCGATCCCACTTCTGACTTAGAGCGTCCACCCCTTCTGGGTTGTCCAGTGGGTTCAGCGAATAGAATTTGTCCGTCTTGGCATTCTTCCTGGTTGCAAAGAGGTCTATGTGGGGCTTTCCCCAACGAAGACATAGGTCTTGAAATATCACTGAGTTCAGCTCCCACTCCGTCGGACAAATCTTCCGTCTGCTCAGATAGTCTGCCACTGTGTTCTGGGACCCTTCGAGATAAACGGCCGTTATGGACAAGACTGTTTTCTCCGCCCAAGAAAATATTTTTCTTGAGAGTTCCTGGAGCCTCTGATGCCTGGTTTCTCCTTGATGGCGAAGAAAAGAAACCGCTGTCACGTTGTCAGACAGGATCTTTACATGTTGGTCTTTCAGTTGTGCCCGATTCTGCCTTAAGGTTTCCCATATGGCATAGAGCTCTTTGTAATTGGATGAGCTGGCCTGCAGGTGTAATGGCCACTCTCACTGAAGGAATCTTCCTTCTAGGTGCGCCCCCCAACCCCACTTGCTGGCGTCCGTGGTGATCATTACAACTGGGGATGTAATCCAGAGGACACCCTTCTTTAAATTCTCCGGCTGCATCCACCATCCCAGGGATCTTCTGGTGACCCCGGACAAGGATATTTTCCTGTCGAGGGAACTCTGACGACGGTCCCAGACGGCCAAGCCCTCCTCCTGTAAGGTCCTTGAGTGGAAGTGAGCCCAGCGCACACAAGGGATGCATGATGTCATGAGTCCCAACACTCGCATTGCCGCTCTGATGGAAACCAGGGTCTTCTGGAGTTCTTCCATGCTGTTTCTTATCAGTGACTGCTTCTCTGGTGGTAAAAAGGAAGTTCTGGTGCTGGAATCCAGAAGTACTCCTAAGAAGGTTTTCCTTTTTCCTGGCACTAAATCTGATTTTCCTCCGTTTATTATCCACCCTAGGGTTTTTAACACCGTCATCGTCTTCAGTCTGTGCCGCTGTAGCTCTTATTTTGACTTTCCTACTATAAGAAAGTCGTCCAGGTATGGGAGATTAGCTTGGTAAAAACCCGAGGGGCCGAGGCCAGGCCAAAGGGAAGACACTGAAATTGAAAATGGCAGGTCCGATCAGGGAGTTCCACTGCGAATCTTAAATATTTCTGCGATGTTGGATGGACTGGCACCTGATAGTAGGCGCTCTTTAGATCCAGCGTGCACATCAGGGCATTTTTGTCTATCAGGGGTATGGTTGATCTGATTGACTCCATCCGGAATCTTTTGTACGTGACCCATGTATTTACTGGTTTCAGATAATTGTGCGGGATTCTCCGGATTGTTTTATTATGGAGAATAGGGATGAATAGAGGCCCGCTCCTACTTTTGCTCGGGGTACTGGGATAATGACAGCTGTTTTTGCCAAGTCTCGTAAGTCTTTCCACATTTGAGACTGCGTTTTTATAGGCAGGGGAGAAGTGGATCTCTAGGGGGAGGGGAGGAGAATTCTATTTGGTAACCTTCTGATATGGTCCTTAGTACCCAATGATTCTGAGTGATTTTGGACCATTGGGCCCTGAACTCTCTAAGCCGACCCCCTATATAATAATAGTCATGGTCTTCTGGGTCTTGTACGTGATTCAAACAAGGATGCTCTATTTTTTCCCCCTGTAGGTCGGGTGCCTCCAAAGGGTCCCCTCTGAGGCCTCCACTGTACTCTGTAGTCCTGTTGTCTCCTGGGACCCCCGGGTCTACGAAAAGACTGATCTCTTGAACTTTTTTCCTCTGGGAAACCTCCTTTTTATCCAACGCCTTCTCTAATATTTCATCTAGGGCCGGACCGAAGACTTTTAACCCGGAGAAGGGGAGAGAACAGAGCTTGTTCTTTGAAGCTCCATCTCCTGACCATGTCTTTAACCAAATAGCTCTGCGCGCCGAATTCGAGCCGAGAATCTAATGGAGTCCGCTGATGTGTCCGCTAGAAAAGCAGCAGCGGACTTCATAAGTGGAAGGGAGGCTAATATTTCTTCTCTGGGGGTCTTGTTAGTAAGATGTTCCTCCAACTGTCCCACCCATAAAAACATAGATCTCTCTCTCTCTCTCGTGTCCCTCAGTGCAGGAACAGGAAAAACACTGAGGAATGGTGGGCGGGAAGGGCCTTTTAACATCTTGCGTGTTCTTCCTGTCCCTGCAAGGAGATGAAGGACGTGCTCCCTGGTGCGGTCAGGAGGGATGTCCTGGAAATATACATTTTATATGTTTTCAATTCATCCAATATCCCCCTTTCTGCTCATATATTTCTGAATAGTTTTTCCAGAATTTCCGTTTAGAATTATGGGAAGATTTCCATCCTTTAAGGAGTAACTAAGGTAAACATTAATATTTATATACGGTAATTTTGTTCAGAATGGAAAGCTTAAAAACTTGTCAAATTGCTATTAGAGGATTTGTTTTCGTTTGTGTACCTAAAAAAAAAAAAAAAACTAAAAAACAAAAGTTTAGGTTCTTTTTAAAAGGAACCTGTCACCAGTTTTATCATATACCAACTAAAACTACCACCTCGGTCTGATGGGTGTGGCTTCTGTTAATCCTCGGTCTAATGGGCGTGGCTTCTGGTAATCCTCTTCATTTAATGGGCGTGGCTTTTGGCCACTCCATCTACATGTCATGGCTCATGCGCCAGCACATGCCACATGTTTTCGTGTCTGCCCGCAGTATGGCAAAGCTTCTTTTTCTTCTGCGCATGCGCCGGTGAGTCATGGCTACTTCCGATCCACTAACCGCCAGCGTGCGCGGTGATAAGGTGCTCTCCCCACTCCCAGTAACTTGCCAAGCCGGCGTAGAAGAATCCAATCTCCATAGAAGGGTGGAAAAGTGATGTGTAATCGCGCTATTACAGGGCGCAGGAATCCGGTAACACCACTAGCCGTCATAGGGCACGGTGACGCTGATGGGAGGTGGGCTGGTATGATGAAGACCGGATGCAAAGCCTGGAAGAACGCATTACCATAACAGAATAAAAGGATTTCTCCACAAGAATACTGCTGATATGAGGCACATAGGTATGACTGTTTCTACCATTGTATCGCCTGTATGCCCATATTAATAGGTTAAAAACGTCCCAGGGGGTGACAGATTCCCTTTAAAGCAGGGGTCGACAAAGTTGCTCAGAATCTAGGAGCCAGCCAAA